>JBCEWB010067638.1:0-29874 GCA_039654565.1 Peronia peronii | reverse complement strand
TCCATCCATCCATCCATCCATCCATCCATCCATCCATGTATTTAAGTATGTATGTATGTATTTATGTATGTATGTATGGATGGATGGATGGGTGGATGGATGGATGGATGTTTGTATGGATGGATGGATGTTTGTATCGATAGATGGATGGAATATGGATGTTTGTCTGCATGTATGTATGTAAGTATGGATGGATGGACGGATGGATGGATGGCATTTATGTATGTCACTCTGTATGTCTGGATGTCTGTTCTTTGTATGTCTGTATGTGTCCATATATGAGTATAAGTCAACATGTATGTGAATATTTGCTCATCTTGCTTGTAACATTCTTTTTTTTTATACTTTTCTCTGTAATGCAATACTGATCACTGCATTTTTCCAAATGTAGTAATAACTTCTCTTCATATTACTGTTAGGATTCTCATCGCCCAAGATCCCTACATGTTTGTCCCTCATCCATACTGTTCTTCCTTCCCTCTTTCCTTAAAATAAAACTCCAAATTTTTCTTTTGTCTATAGGCTACATTTCTTTGAGATGCACATATTGCTTTTAGCTTGAAATGTCATTAACATAGTGCAGATAGTTGAAAGGCAAATCTAGAACATAACATAACCATTATTTCCTTTATTTTTTCATTTGATCAAGTGAAGTCTGCGAGATTTATTTTGCTATCAGTATGAAGATTGTTTTAAAAGAATTAGTTTGGCCTACTTTTTTATGTCACCATGATTTGACCTGAATCACTCTACAATTCGGCACTTCTCTGATATTTTATTCATCTCTTACTCAGTCCTTACCTCAGTATTTTCTGTATACATATACAAGCATGATCTGGAGTGTAATCTGACATTACCCTGTTGGTTGAATTGTCGGTGGTTGACATTCTTCGCAAGAATCATAAGCCATAAGTATTTCTGATTCTTCTTAAATTTCACTTATTATTTCCCTTGCTACAGTTCTGAGTTTTCTGTGCGAATGTAGAGATCTACAAGATTCTGTTTCAAAGTTTATCTGTGCAGTTCAAGAGCATAATTATTTGCTTCCTAAAACTCAAAGCAGAACATATCGTCATGCTCATAAGATGGTGGTGTTGTATAGCATGTCGATTGTTTTAAAACAATTGGTTTGGCCTACTTTTTGATCTTACCATGATTGATCTGAACCACTCTACATTTCAACAGTATAATCTCACATCTCTATAAGTGGGTCAGTCATTTTCGGCCATTTGAGAATGCAAAAAAACCAGTTTGTTTTCAACACAATAACATCACACACGCTAACATTCAAATGGCGCAAGCTTTGATTGAAATTCAACTTTAGAAACAATGTTTTAAGAGCAATGTAGCAAAACACTCATCGAACACAATTTGACCAGAAAACAAGTTAGGCAAATATCATACGAGTGTGACAATATGACCAGTATATGAAAAATGACACAGAAAAAAAATTCAATAAAATCAAAAATATTATTTTGAAAAACAAGTTATTTATTTCGTACAGAATTTTTACTCTAGGAACTGAAGTTCCACAGTTTGCAGCTGTGATAGTTTACATATCTATATAACATTTTCGTCTATGCAACTCATTTGTACAGCATATTCTTGCAAAATACAAAATTACATAAGATGCTAACTATGGGTAACTTGAGGAAAAAGACAACAAAAGTCTAGTTCTTACTTTATGTCTTTCCTCCAGTATTAAGTAATCTTTCCATATTATTGTGGGTAATGTTTTCAGCACAACAGAGAAAAAATGTCTTTGTGGCTGTATTAGCACAGGTACATTGTATTTCAAGGAATATTTTAACAGACATTCCTGAAAGCCAAGTGCCTCAGGGCATGTACACCTATTATTCTCTTATGACGAGAATATATTGGCTAAAGACTGATCTATCTCATAAAACATAAATTATCTCAAATTAACAAGCTTTACTTTAGGGACATTTTTTTTTTCTGTCTGACTTGAATCTCAAAATCTCTAATAGATAAACAATTTGCTATGTATCACCGGAAATTGCCTATTTCTTGTATGTTCTATATACGTCTTTCAACCTCCTGGTGGAGGTTATCTCGTTTCTTATATGGTACACACCAACAAAGAAGTTTTTCTAGACATCTTCACAAGTTTCATTTTCATTGCAAGATATTAATTTGGCAGGCAAATAAACTAAAAGTGCTGTTGCTCAAGAAAGACTACCAGCGTATGGTCAACAAAATAATAAAAATTAATACAAATTCTTTTCAGTCAATAAAACAATTTTTTAAAAATTATTAGTATCAATTTTTTTTTAACTTAACATAACCAACAGGACAGAGTTTTAGAGTAAGAAGCAGACAGACTGATTTAGATTACCCAAATACTCAGTTAAGCAGCCTGACATGTTTCCATTTAGACTGAGTAGGATTATGATTAAGAAACAGAATGTTTGAGGTAATAACAACAGACTAAGAAAACAGCACAACCTCACATCTTTACAAGTGGCCTATAAATCCAGAACAGCTAAATACACTTCCAGGCTGAGGTGGTCACCACTTTTATTTATAATATGTTTTTGTGTCAAATAGGACTGAATTAATTCATTTTAAGCAGTGAAAAATGCATGAAAAAAAAATGAATAAATAAATAAAAGAGATTACAGACTGATTCAGCTCAGTTCCCTTTCTTTTGTTCCTCACACTCATAGAAATAAATATTTATTCCAATTCCAGATCATTCACATTCCAATTAATTATTTTTTTCTTCCTCGAGATTAATTGTGTTTTGTACACATGTGCTGCATCAGTTAAGATTTGTTAAACCCAACAAGTAAAAATAGAAGGAAAGAAAGATGCACTGATTCTATAGACCACAGACTGTAAAAGAGTACTTTTTTTATGTGACAATATGCAGAAACAAAATAAAAGTAAAGGGAAGAGACCTTACTGTATAAAAATCTAGAAGTACACACTTCTGTAGATCTAATACATCTTCCAATGATAAAGGGACTACACAGTCAAGAAAGAAACTGGTGTATTTTACAATGTCATGATGAATCAGTTTGTAAATATTATTATGTTATTTCTCAAATGAAAGATATGGAATGATAAAAACAGAAGGTTGAAGGATTGATGGTTTAAGTTGTATTTATATAGGACAAACAAATTGATCTTTGAGTATTTACTAGCCAGCATAACTGCTGGTGCTCTACAGGGTAACATAAAATATATATATATTTATATTAAAAATAAAATGTTGCTTGTCAATAAAAAAAAAATTACATTTGTGCACAGAGGATGAATGCAAGTACCAGTGAATTCCATCATTTGTTAATTCCCTCTGTATTCATTGCTACATTCATCTACACCAATGTGACTTTACTACTGATATCTTTCCTTCAAAGTTTGATTATGTAACACACTGAACAATCAATCTCACAAACACACAATGGCTAAAGTAAATACATTTTGATAGCAGTAACTGTTAACTTTACACATGATGTTCAAATCATGATAAGTATTTACTGAAGCAAGAAAGTATATGTTATCAATCAAATGTAACAAATTCACATGAAGCATACATTGTGTGCATAAAATTTGTATAAAGTTTACATTGTATGTAATCATATGAACAGGACAGTGAACACGTAAGTATTCAGTGGTGAAATACAAGGAAAAATTATTATGCAAATCAGTCAGATGATCAAAACAAAATAGGGACAACTTACACTCTCATGATCAATGCATTCATCTTAATAGTGTATAGAACTAACAGCAGTATTTCTTTAAGTTATTGCAAAATACTGTCAGGAGAGAAATCTAATATCTGTAATCAAATATTTACTAGCCTTAAAGAAATTGAATAGTTTCGTATCTTATGTATCTGAGATCTTATATTCTGACAGAATTTCAAGCACTAATGAAAACATCATATGAAATTTTGATATTCAACAACAAAGCATATTTTTTGTTAGAATTTGAGGCCAGAAATACAAATCGATTGTCATCTGCTGTGCATTTTATTATTTGAATCAACATTTACATAATATTCTTAATTCCAATGCTTTTTCCAACATAACACAAAAAGCAAATTTCCTTCGACTCAGATTATCCATGCTGCAAGATTCATATTTTTACATAACTTGATCGACATCTTTTTTCTGGCACATCATGAATTCTGAAATGACCAGTTGATATTTCAACTGTATTGTTTTTTTCCAACCAAACTATCAAGAAAATTTATAGTCCCAGAATGTAAATGCAAATCTGCAAATGCAAGAAAAGTTTAGGGATATAGTTATCAAAGTAAAATTTATCAAAGAAAAAACAGCTTTGACAGGATCATTATGTATAGCAAGAAAGAAAGATAACACTTAAACTTAACAATTAATTCATTTCAGAAATATATATCATTCACATCATTTACATAAATAAAAACATGAAGAAATTGTATTTGCACATCACTCACTGAAAACAAAAACAAAAACAAAAAAGCTTAAACAATTGCTTGTTGCTGAGCCTGTAAAATGTAAATTAGGTGATCATTTTTCATGTACTCAATACTGTGAAAACATCCATAAATCCTGCTGGATTTGTTGCATAGCAACAGAAGTAACTCAGAAAAATATGTTGAACAGTCACTACAGACAAAAAATGCCTCATTTTTCATACATCTTTATTTAAATTGCACTATTTTTTCCTTTTCAGCCATTTTAACCAGAAAATAAGCATAAATTCAGGTACAAAACGTCACAACACCATAACCTCAGATGTTGGGCCATTCATTTTCCTGCAGTCTTTGCATTTCGATTATGATTCCATTGTCAGTGAATGCCTTGGTGCTCACAATGTAAACTATGTAATATTCACTCAACAAGCCATAAATCTATCCTGCATCGTATTTTTATATTAAGTAAAAAATGTTCAACAGTGATCTGAGGTCAGAAAACAGAGTTTTTTGGTTATTCTGACTTCTTTTGGGATGTCAGATTACTGAAAAATAAGTATCATAAAAGCAGATGTTTTGTCATGTAAATAATTTTTTATTTCATCTTTTAATTTCTTTCATTTTTAATCAACACACAAGTTCTGTTACAGTGGCTGTGACTACTATGTGTACTACTTAACCGATATTTCTTCATCACCGCTTCTTAATCACTCTCTGGGACTGATCTTTATGAGGTGGAACTTCTGAACAATAGGATTTCATAACATCACAAATGAAACACTAAAGAAAATAAAACAGAAGCACCAAGAACTAAAGCACTTATGGTTTGTTGCGGGGAAGTGCCATGGCTTTGTGTTTTAACTATAGCTGATTCTCCTAGTTGAGATCATCATAACTTGGGTTCAGCTCCGCAGTCCTCACTCTTACACTCAATTTGCCCATTCTGAAAATGAAAGAAATATATATCAAACAAAGATTAACTCATTCGTGCTGCTGGACAACTTTCATCCATTCAATCAACCCAGCTTAATTATGGTTCTGGAGGTCACAACACAACAACTATCTAATAGTGTGACTTCATATAAAGCTGAAATATTTGTTACAAATATTTTGCCTTGATCCACAGCTGTTCATTGATGTCAGACATTTTCATCATGCCTTTCTTCTATGTTTACTTCCTTTCCACTGAAACCTTCAGTAAGGAAGCAAAGAAATGTAACATTGTCAGCAGCTCTTGATTTCTACTAATTTATACTTATCAAGTCAATTCATACTGTCTTATGAGTTTATAAATTTTGAAACATTTTGTTTCGTTCTCTAAAGTGTTTTTTCTTTTAATATTACTTCTAATTAAATTTTGACCTAACAATGTTCACATTTCTCATAGTATCTCTTTAAAACATGAATCTATTTCTAAAAGGCTGCATTGTATAACATTGTAACTGTCAAACGGAAGGAGCCTATCAACAGTAATGGCAATGAAGGACCCACAAATTTTATTACTTACCTTTGGCCTCAAAGTTTAAATATATGGATTTCAAGCACTCTTTTTTCAAAACTACAATGTTGTCATCATGGCAGCCTATTGTTTTAGGTAAAATGAATCATGAGCGTTACAATTTGACATTTCTACATAGCCTATCAAGAAGTAATTTTTGGGGTCCTTTTCTTTCATAGATTCAAAGATCTAGTTCTGATTCCCTATGGTTTCATTGTCAGCCAGCCAACATGTTAATAAACCTTTTATAATATTTCTGTCATATTATTCTTTCATAATAATTTCTCATTCTGTGAGATAATGAGTCATATTCATTTGGGTAACATACCTTACATATACAAGTAGTACATTCATCATGATTCCATCTCTCTCCATGGCTTCTTATCATGTCATTCTGATCCCAGCATGTTCTCTTCCGATGGGGTCGGTCCCTTTCTAAATATCGAATCTAAGGAAAGACAACACACAGATACCGAAACAGTTTCCCACTATCAAAAAAAAATATATATATATATACTTTGTGAAATGATATGGTACATAAAACCTGACGTATACTGTTACTACCTTAAGATGTCTGCATTGTACTAGTTTCCATTCACTGTTCATAACGATGGCTGGTCTAAAATAATACACTGGACATTTACTTTACATCCTAAAATTATTGTTGATGTACTAATTGTCCATACATGATCTCAAAATCATCATTGTCATTTTTTAAGTATGGACATTTACTTTACATCCTAAAATTATTGTTGATGTACTAGTTGTCCATACATGATCTCAAAATCATCATTGTCATTTTTTAAGTATGGTAAACAGCAGACAGTTTATTATATTTTACAATGATAAATGAATATTTAAGGCATTGACTATCTCATGACAGGTTTCTCAGCTTAGATCATCGTTACCTCTGACCTCTAAGCCAGCAAGTCAAGTCAAAAGATTGTGATTGATTTGTGCAAGTATCATTGGCAAGCAAAAAAAGCATGTACATATGCTTGACCAGTCTAGTGTTCATGACTTCCTTCCACAAAATGCAAATGCAAACCCAATGCTGTTTGGCACTCTTTGTTTTTCATCTGTAGATAGAACCTTACGCTTCTGGAAACTTGAGACTGTGTCACACAATTTTCAAGACATCCAATGAAATGTCAATTTTAGATTTGTAGTGGGACTATCTACATTACTTGTATATACATGTATAAACAATGCATGGGAGCTTGAGGTTACAGTTTACACACTGTCAAAGTTAAAAATCATGCTTTGATATCTGCTTTTTTTTTTTTTAAATATCAACTTTCCAACCACACTTATTTTAGATCATCTTTTGTGTTTTTTTAACTCTGCATCCAATTTTTCTGCAAAAATATAGACATAGTATGGTGATAATCATGTTGGGAGTTGGGTGGCATTTTGAAAAGCATATAATGCATTGACTGATTCATTTCCTATGAGAGTTATCAACTCCTATCATTCGTCCAAGTTGTCAGCAACTGAAGCAGTATATGCACTGAAAGTATTAGAATTCCCTCTCAATGATTTTTACCAAAATATTGTTTAAAGAAACTTACTTTTCTCTTCAAATGTTTTACTAGTTGATTCATCTCCATTAGTGCCTCTTCCATCCCCTCCATTCTCTCCTCCATCAGAGCCATATCATCCAACAGACATTGCTTTTCTTCTTCTTCAAGTTCCTGTTTCTCTTTTGCTCTTTGCTCTGCATCATGAATTGATTCTTCAGATGCTGGTTCAGCACCCTGACTAGACATAGCCTGTTCAGAAAAGAATATGTGGTAAAAAATGTGAGGGATGAAAAAAATCATCCATACATAGATCAGGTAGATGGTGTAAAGAAAAAAATAAAATGAAGATCTCCATTTATTATCTTCCATTGCCAATTGTACTAATGTAAAATGAGGAATGTCAGTTGCATTGATTATATAGATCAAATACATAACTATAATTATGTAAAAGCATATAAATGAAACAGAGTCAAAGGAATCTGATGTCCAAATTTTCCAGTGTAACCTTACTGCTGTCAGTGGAAATGGAAGTGCATGTATTTTAGTTCGTGTAAAGATGATTTAACGATTTTTCTGTGCAGCTATGTTCAGGATTAATGTTAGTTTCAGTAACCACAAGGACACTTCTAGCACTTTGACATCCAATTCGTTGCATGCAGTTGAATGATGTTTATGTGCATGTGTATGTGAGTTGCAAAATCAGTCTTGAGAAGACATTCCAGACCTGGGTACCTATGGATCGAAGTTAGAGAAGCTTTGCAAGATTACAGTTTGATTGCAGTAAAAGTGAGAAAAAGAAAAAAAGGAGGGAAAACACTAGAAGAAAAAAAAAAAAAAGGGGGCGATTTCTAAAAGGTTGTTGTAAAATTTATCTTCAGAACTTCAAAAGTCTTACTTCCAAAAATGACTGTGCTTGAAAAAAAAACATTGATAAGCATGTAAAATTCCATATTACAAGCTGTATGATTTCCTTTGCAGAGCATTATCTTTTTCATTAAATCATGATGTTGTCATTGTCAAATGTAATATGCTTGTACTCAGCAAAATAATCCTTCAATGTATTTGGACCTACAGTGTAGTTTGTTGTGTTTCCTCCCTCTTGATTTGGTCTTTGGTCGGGATAACTGTAGTCAGTTGACCTTCGGATTCTTTGGCCTCTGAACCGCTCAGCAATTGTCGCTAATGTTGCTCTAGTTCGACAATCTGAAAGATAAAGTCAGGCTTATATGTTCCAATGCCACTGCAGATGTTGCTGAAGGAGTATTTCACAAAAAATAACAAATTATTTGCTTTAACTATCAATTATTCATTTCTGGAAAAGAAGTGATGGGTGGGGGAAGGGTGAGGTAAAACAAACACTGTTGGTGGAACAATGAAATAAATACAGTTAAGGGAGGAATAACATAAACACTGTTAAGAATAAATATAGTTTTAGATTTGAATTATCAAGCAAGTCCCAGAATTTATACACGGATGAATTTCAGGCACATTCATTCAACTGATTAAAGAAATGTGAATCATATTAAACTTGCTGGAAACATAACTTAACAGATAACATATGAATTTAATAGTTACATGCGATTACAACAGTGAAAACACTTTGTCATATGGAATTGAACTGTGGGCTATGACAATTTTTTCAAGACTTGTAGTGTAATGGTTTTCAAGAATTCCCTATGAATTACAATAGAAAAAAAAGTTCTGTTTAGTTTATGTTTATGTCACAACATCAAATATGATTATGGATTTGAAAATGAGAAATACTCATGCAAAAAGACATGGAATAATCTGGTTCACGTTTTGAGAAAACTGCAGTTTTTTCATTTCACCAGCTGTGCTTTAGTACAGATGAAATAAAAGTTTGGATGTATTTTTATTTGCATTTTATAATTTAGGACTTTTCCTCGGACAATGAAGGAACAGGCAACAAAAGGCTAGCCTTGCAAAAATAGCGGTGAAGTGTAATATACATATAAAAAAAAAAGGGAAGAAAAAAAATGTTTGTAATATACATTTCCATGCCCCCCAAAGTAATCAAAAGGAAAAAAGATACCTTCACAGCAATCTGTCCACTGTCGTATATCTAACTTCTTTATCTGATCACAGTCCAGGTAATCTTCATCACTTTCTGCCCGAAGGAAAACATCTGCCTGCACTCTCCTGATGTTGTCTGAGCTGTCACAAATAGCTGTTGCCAGACTTGTTTGCTTGATAGTCACTAGTTGCTCTGGGGTGAATATACCATCTCTCTCATACCAGAATCTGAAGTTTTTAAGGGGAGGAATGAAAAATAATTGAAGAAAAACATGATTACTTTTTGCAAAACAAACAGGTTTTGAAAATGTAAGCAACTAATGGTTTGCTATCATTGGACAAGTCACATTTTGTGATGTAACGTTTTAATCAGGTCATATAACTCACACAAAGGTATCATCTCAAAAATTCGAAATTTTGAAAATGACATTTATGTATGACATTTTTATGCAGTCAAATCCTTCAATTCTATTTACATATTAACAAATATGACTCAACTCCAATGGGAACTGAAGACCCTTGAAGATCCTGAAAAGGTTTTGAGCTCACAAAACTTGAACACATTTTATTTTTCAAAAATACAGAACAACCTAGCTTTGGTGACAGCAGGAACCTGCATTCATCATAATTACCAGTAATATAGTGTAATTTACTCTCCTTTTCAAGAATCTGCCCATGTCCAAATTTCAAATTTGCTGGCTGCTTTTATACATCAGAAATCAGAGATATGCAGATTTAGTCTGTACTTTTGAGTACTTATGACTGACTAAGATGGATAAAATTAATCTTGGTAACACCTTCATATTCAAATACGAGGGCTGTCTGGAAAGTAATAAGAAAGTATCATAACTTTCAGACCACTCAACATTTTTAAAATCTGTAAACAGTGTGCAATAGGAAATTTTAAGCACTTCCTTGTGGACAGATATCAGCACCAGTGATGAACGCATTCTATCATTAAGCAAAATTAAACATGGCGGCCGCCATTGCAGAATGGTCAAAGGCAGAGGTGAGGGGGGTTGTGTGATTTGTGCATGCAAAAGGAAAAAATCCTACTGAAATCCTCAATGAAATTGTTAACATATATGGTGATAATGCAATGAGGAAAAGTCAAGTATATCATTGGTGTACTTTGTTCAAGGCAGACCGCACCAGCCTGGAAGATAATCTTGCTTTGGGTGCTCAAAATCTTCAAGCTATGCACAAAGCATTGCTCGTGTTGATGAGCTCATTTGAGAAGATACGCGACTAAAAGTTCAAAACATTGCTTCAGTTCTAGAAATTTCAAGGAACATTGTTTTTGAAATTATCTGTGTGGACTTGGGTTATCGGAAGGTTTTGGCTAAGTGGGTTCCAAAACAGTTGACAGAGAATCATTAGCTGCTGTTTTTGTTTCACAGAACCTTCTGGATCGATACAGATGAAGCGGTAGTGGTAGTCGTGAGAATCCTTTAGCTGAAATGGGAGCTGGTGGGGACTTCTGATGAAACCGTGAAGGATTTCTCAAACATTTGATAACTGGTGATGAGATTTGGATGCATCACGTAACGCCAGAACCAAAACGGGATTCCATGACCTGAAAGCATCCTGTCATCTCCGCCCACAAAAAAGTTCAATGTTAAGCATTCCGCAAAAAAACTGATGGCTACCATCGGCAAAAAAACTTATGGCTACCATCGGCAAAAAAACTTATGGCTACCATGTTCTGGGATGCTAAAAGCATCCTTCTGTTAGACATTTTGCCTCATGGATTAATGCTGCTCATTATTGTGGAACACTTCACCGACTGAGAGAAGCTGTGCACCACAAGAGATCGGGACTTCTGAGCAAGGGCATCATTCTTCAGCATGATACGCAACACTCCACAATTCCAAATTGACAAGACACTGGCTCCATCACTGTGGACTGCAGATTTTACCACACCCATCCCATAGTCCCGACATGGCTCCATCAGATTATCACCTGTTTGGAGTCCTGAAACGCCATCTTGGAGGAAAACAGTTTGACTGTGATGACAACCTCACTGAAAATGCAATTTCTTCAGGGAGTGTATGTATTTCTCTGGCTCAGCGCTGGAACAAGTGTATTGATCTTCATGGAGACTACATTGAAAAGCAGCCAAAGAGTGTCAATGACTCTTGGGTGAGTTACAGTTAGATCCAAACAGAAATGTTTACTTTATGCTAATTTTGTTATCTCTTTCCAGACAGCCCTTGTATAAATAGTCATACATTGAGCCATTCAAACTTTTTAATCAGCATACATCATTAATGATTTAACACATGTCTTAACTATGAACATCAAAAGGGATACTCCACTGATTGAAAACATGACAAACCTATAAGCACTGAATAACTCTAAAATCTGTCACCATCAATGTTTTGGTATTAAACAACAACACTTTTGTCTCTGCAAACTCTTTTCCTTTTTAGAATTTCAAATTTTATGAGACAATACTGCATAAATGTATTCTTTCTTTGGTAATATTGAAACAGTTCAAAGATAAACAGAAGAAGATTTACTGTACAGATCATGCAGAGGAATAGAGTATAATATTAGATCAATGAATTTTGAAATCAAACCTGTCTCCATCTCTCAGATTCTTGAACTGCTTGGCCAGAATACACAAAAATGTAGGCCCTACTTTGGCACCTTCCACCATACTTTCACTAAGTCCACCAATGAACAAGTCAATATTGTCTGAAAATAACAGGACATTATTTGATTCCATTAATTAGTTCATTGAATGTACCTGTCTGTAAGAAATTTTGTGAACAACCGATTTTAAGAATAAGATCAACAACTGAAAACTGTATCTTGAGCTTACATTGTGACGTGATCAGTATAATTTCTTTAGCTCTAGGGGTCAGATCACAAATTAAATATGAAATTGTTCATGCATTGAGATTTCCTAATTTTCATCTGTGAACTATTCTTGACATTGAAACACTGTGATGTAACAGGAGGGACAGCTTGTTAATCAAGACAAATGAAAGCTTTGTAATTCTATTCAAACCAAATACAGCAAAAAATATGTTCCAGGACTGAGAAATGGGCAATGAGTTATTAAACTAAAAAATTGTGATGTTCTCCATTGTAATGCATTATTTGATTACAAAATGGCACAGTTTTTACATTATTCAGCAATAAATTTGTCTTAGTCACGATTCTTAGGGAAGAAAAAATTAAATTAAGAATCAAGTTGAGTGTCAGTAATGAGACAAAGCGGATATAAAATGATGAGATCAACAAATTAAGAATCAAGTTGAGTATTAGTAATGAGACAAAGCGGATATAAAATGACGAGATCAACATTGCTTGTTTTCACTGATGAAGGAAACAAGTAGGTTTAAAATATGGTGCTTTCGATATTTTTTTCATCCTCTAACATGTTTTTTTTTTTTTTTTTGAACGATTGTGGTCTGTATATTGATGTTTTAAGTCACTTGTCTATTAGCAGTTTTTGTCTTAATATTGAAAACATTTCTGCAAAAATATTACCTGGGTGACTATACAGAGCCTGCAATTTCTGTCGCGTGTCTCTATAACGAATTTCATGCCTCAAATCCTCAAATGTGTTGGCTCTTGGGAGACCACAGTGCTCTCTGTAATCATTGTAGAACTGGATACCATGATCTCGGCCACGCTGAATGTTTAAGGATGCCAGATCCTGACCAATAGCATTTGCCAGTTTGAACAGTTTCTCTGTCAGCTCAGAGTTGAAAAATTCACCTGTCGAGAGGTAAATAAGAAATATAAATTGGCAATTATCTTGATTGGTAGAAGGACTATCAAGAGAAAGTTTACTTCATATTAGCAAACTTGACACACATGAACATATAGCAGATATATAGCAGATATTTCATTTTCTCCTCAATGCAACTGAGGCTAGCAAAATTAAATTACTTCTTAAAACATACTATAAAACTTACATTTTGTTTATTGTTTTCTTGTTTGTAGAAGCACACAAATTAAGGCTGACAATGAAAACAAATCAAAAAGTTGCTCAGATAACTTATTAAAAGAATAATCTGGAATTGCTGGTGAAAGATTTCAGAGAATCATTTGTGAATTAAGTAATATGGGGTATCATTTCAGTGCAATATGAATTGGCTGTCAAACTAAATTTTTTCCACCTTGACATTGATTTAAATGAAACACAATTTGACCGTTGCAAATGAAATCTCCTTCTGTATCACATTTAAATATAGGCAATTCCCATGAATGTTATTTCAAATCCAATTGATAATATGGGACACACAGAAATAACATTTAAACACTAAAGCATTGTTGTCATTCAATAAGCAAAGCTATTACACATCATTTACAAACTACAAAATTTCTTTTGACATTATGAAAACAGCAAATATGAAAAGTATAAAATATTTTGTTGTTGTCACAAGAAAAAAACTTAACTGACTGAAAATTTTTAACAGAACCAGCAAAAAGATAATTCATTGTTTGCCTATATAACAATCTATCTGCAAGAGAAGTCAGTACCTGAGAATATGTCTTGGATCATTGGTATATAGAACTTGTAGGATACTTTTCGAGCAAAAGAGATAAAGTGCACTTGAACATAGGAAAACCATTTTTATGAAAACGAAGCAAGTGTTTTTCTTGTGATAGTAATGATTTGCTTCACCTGGCATTCTTTTCTTTGCAGCTGCTCCAAACAAGCCTCTAATCACTGGATCAATACCTCCTTCCTCCACCAGTCTATAGGGGGCAAAGAATGCTTTGTGAAGTGGTAAATGGCCTTCAGGAACTTCATGGAATGTTTCATTCAGTCTGAAGATGACAGGTTGGACCAAAGTGTGACCAAATCTCAGAGCTGCTACAGCAAATTCATTGACAATGGATGGATTAACATCTGCTTTATATCCTTCATAGGGTCCCATGATTTCCATCCCCTTTGGTCCAAGGATCTTTGGTAACCAATGTTTGTAGGTGATATGCTGGAAGAGGGCACCGACAATTTTTCTAGTCTGAAATAAAAATTACAAAATTATAGATGATTATGAAATCTTGTGCACTGATAAAAAAAGGAATTAAATAAATCTTAGAGTTAAGGGGTAATCCTTGTCTTTTAAAGAATGTGAGTGTTGATATTATTTCAAATTTTTACATGTTTCAAAATATGGACAACGGATCAACTTTCATGACATGTTTAGAACAAACTTGCAATTCCTTCACTTTGACAGACGGAGACTAGTTCTAAATTATGAAACCTTTTTAATACAACATTGTTTTTCCAATAATTCCCTGGTAACTACAACATGGAATAAACATGGAAGTTAAATAAGGCCATTGACAAGCTCTCAATAACTCTTCACAATAAATCCAATCAATTTTTAAAAACAAACAAACAAACTCTATTCAACAAAAATTAAAATATGGTAAATTTACAGAACTAAAAATAAAAAATGTGGAAGAAATACCAGCACAAATATATAACTGCTATTCAATACTTTTTTTTTTCAATATGTGGCAATGTTTTTTCACCATGCAATTAAGTAACTGTGGCATCATGTTCTTTATGAAAAACAGCGATAAAAAAAAAAAAACTGTCTCAGAATCAGACCTCATGGTAAATCTTGTTCCCATCCCAGTGTGGATTGATTCTATTCATCACTATAGCGATGTGGTTGTGTTGTCTCAGCCACAGGGTGTGCATGGCAGTCAGAGCCAGTTGTTCGTTCACCCGTGGGTCACCAGCAATAAAACAAGGTACATGGCTCTTACTAGGCTCCAACTGACAGTCAATGTGTTCTAGAAATTCATCGTCATCAAATGGCAGTAAACGGTTGTTGTCTCGAGAGACTGGACCTGAAATGACACATGACACTACTTAGATACAGATTCATTTCATTGCACACATGTTGCTTTGAGCATGGATTAATATAGATGGTGATATTTAACTCTAGGAGTGTCAAGGAACTACTGTGATCAAAGTTTCACTAATCCTACTTTGCACAGTTTAAAAACATGATACTCCTGTCATATCAGTCGAAAGCATAAATTGATATTTTCTTAACATGAATACTGATGTATTTTGGAATAACTTTGGAATCTCAGCAGCTTCTCCTGACACTTCAGAAGTTAAACACACTGTCATTAAAGGTGTAACCACATTTTACTATGTCTGCAAAGAAATTTAACCAATTTCATGAAAAAAAAATCATGACATATTGCACATTATCATACGTACATGTAGTTGTCACAGAAGGGTCATATTTCATTGGAATACTGATTATGACATCAACCAACAACTAATTTCAGGATGAAGTTATGTCCGTGATGATACAAGACTAGCTCTGGAGCTTTTGCTTACTTGAGAGCAAGTCTGACTTTTTCACTTAGCATCAAAGCCAGGAATATTTGTTGTTCTTTTCTGATGCAGCTCAATGTATAATCTAAAACTAAATTGTGTCAAGCCACATTTATTAGTGGCCCTAGGTTATCAAAGTTATTCAATGATTCTTCTACAATTCATATAGCTATTGTCATTCAATAGATTTATTTAATTTTTTTCTAAATCATCACATATATCAGCTGACAGGACAACTTTTGCTTTGCAAATCACTTTGTTTCCAGCTAAAAGACTGAACTCTGAACATTGAGGGAACTTGATATCTCTGCTGTCTGCTTTCATTTCACAGTTAAAGACTTCTATCATAGCTTAAAGATTAGCTAGTGCTATAAGGGCTGGAATTTTTTAGAAATCATTTTAAAATTTTGTAGATTACAAGTTTTCTTCTCTGACTCATATTGTGATAAGAACTCATGATCAATACATAAGTTTTGTCTTTCAGTGGATAATGATAATGATAATTTATATCACATCACAATCCACAAAGGTGATTAAAATGGACAGTGAAAATAATTAAACAACAAATAAACAAACACATACTCTGACAATAGTGTATGGTAGATCTGCATGAGAATAGAACTTCACAAATTCTCTTATACAATGCCACATAATGAAAAATATTATTAGTTTCAACACTGACGAGACAACAAAATGAGCCAATGTGAATAACAGCATTGAAAGTGTAGAGATCGTTGCTGATCACACCACTCACCCTCTCTTAAGCGCCCTCGATTGGTGCTTAAGTCTCTCAAATAGTTGCCTAGACGATCACTGTTACCATACACATTACTGGCATCAATGAACGCTGTCAAAGCATTCAACTGTTGCCTTGGAGACACCGTGTTGAAGAACAATGATGTGGACCCAGTGTTGCATGTGGCACTGGTCCGGGTGAAGCCTAAGCATGTGTGAGTGTTGATTCTGGGATCAGAGGACGGAACAGAGATGGGAAAACAAGGATTGGACTGCTCACATGTTTCATTGCATCGTCTCCCATCACTGAACCTGGCATAACTGATCGCCTGGTAAGAAAGCAAAATAAAGAATGAGGGCTCAGCAAAGAAAGTGTTTGAGGTAGAGGTGGCGGTATTATGTGCAAACAAATGAGGATATGAATGGATGGGTAAAGGGCTAGGTGGGTGGGTGGATGGAGAGATGGGTGGGTGGCTTGGTGAGTGGATGAATGGGTGGGTGGATGGATGGATGGATGGATGGATGGATGGATGGATGGATGGATGGATGGGTGAATGGATGGACATTAGATGATATTGATTATAATATTCTGATAAAATATTATGATAGTGCCTGCATTAAAATAAATGTTCTGTACATATAAATGAAGTGGCACAACTTACACCAGTTACGTCACTGACAGTAATAAAACTAATCAATTTTTGTAAAATCATTTTTATTATGCAATGTAAGTACATTGTGCTACCTATGATGAGGACCACAAAACAAGCTACCACCTCTGGATAAATATCTATAAGTACTACATAGCTGAATATTACCTGGGGTGCCAAGTCCATGTCATGATCAATAAACTGACCCCACTGCATGAGCATATGTGTGAAGACATCGTCATTGGTAATGCGGTCAGTAGCCATAAGCAGGGAGGACACCAGGCGAGCACTTGGCAAATGCGTCCCTCGGTACAGTTTGTGAGAATTCCAGCCTGGACATTCAAATAGTAAAAGATGAATGGACCATACTTTGACAGATGAAAGAGGACTCTTCATTAAATTTTAAATGAATGATCTTGATGAGGAAGTGTCATTAATTTTAGAAGAACAAAAGGGTTAGAGAGCCAAGTAAACACTGCAAAAGAACTTGAATTCTGAGAGTAACACAATGCACTTCTACAAAATGTCCATTTTGACCATACGGTACTCAAACGTACTAACCTACTGGAGCATTGAAGCCATTTTCATAGATGGGCTCTAACAGTCGGTTGAAAGCAGTGTTGGCAGCACCCCAAGTGGGGTTCTGTAGATTATTGCATGTGCCATCCAATGTTCGAAAACGATGATGGAAGCAAGTGTCTGAACAGTCAGCCTCGTGGGTGCGACGCAAACAGCCTGACATGTTAGCTATCAACTGGATGTGAGCAGGTGACACAAGCTCTTGGTAAGAAGTTTCTGTTGGCATAAAGAGAAATAACAGACAATAAATGGTATTCACTATAGCCAATATTTCTGTACAGACAGACTCTAGTGTTTTATAATCTATTTTTACCCCAGCAGGCCCAATGGAGACACTTTGGTATAGACTTAAGCTTCCTGAGAAGCATACAAGATGGCTGTCTGGTAAGTCCTTATCAGTCTAACACCGACACTCTGTATTTAGTCAGATACCCTTTTAGCATGATTGAGTCAGGAAATGCATATAAATTGTCTTTCCCAAAGACAAAAGTTTTGGGTCCTATTGGGATTCCAACCTAGGAATTTCTAGTTCCAAATCCAAAAGCTCTATTACTTAGCAGCAGAACTACTAAATATGCACAATCCTATTGTCATAAAGATTTTTAATACCATATCAGTTATAGCTGAATTTCAAGGATTTTAGAATATAAAGAATCAATAGCATATAACAAATAAATAAAAATAATGTCAAAGTTTAAGCACCAGAACTAAATGTGCATTACGAGCACAAGAAGGAGAAATAAAGAAATTATCAACATTATCGGAACATCGCTTATAATTTTTCTTTATTTTTGAGCATTGTATGTTTCATGTGTTTTCCACACAACCACGCACAATATTCATGATTGAAATATACTTTATTTATGTTGAAGACATAAAATTTCTGCTTACTTTTATGTACAATCATTGCCTAAAACTGAGCTTTGATCTCACCAGTGTCAGTTAAGTTATAATTATGACCCTCATTGACATGGCGATGGATGATCTCTAGAGTCTGCTCAAAAATCTCCTCTGCTCTAGCCAGGTCCAGAGATTCAGGGGTAGGATAGCGGAAGGCAGCCAGCAGATCCTGATGCAAAATGGGGAATATTAAAGTGTTTTTCCATGTGCATACAGAAAAACCCTTAAGGTTTCAATGAAGTAATTATGGATTCCATTAAAAAGTTCCTTTTTGTAACATTGTTTGTTTCACAAACATTGGCATAACATCTTTCTTTTGCTGTACACTAAGTTTTTCATATAGAGCACCTAAATATTTGGAACTAGTATATTCTCGCAATCAAACTGAGCAACACAAGGGAAAACGATTCATTTTTGTTGGTTTTATTTTTTTTTTGGTGACTGTTGTAGGGATAAACACACAGGATGATCCAATTTGAATGTGTTCCTTACAGCCAGGGAATAAATTTTTTGAGGAAAACGTTTTTCTCTACCAATGTATACAAAACTGAAATCTGGCAGAAACAAAACAAAACAAAACAAAACAAACAGAAAATGCTATATTGTCTGCCATTTGCATGACAAAGCAGCCTGGAGAATTTACATTTCTACATTTTTTAGTTATCATGGTATACTAACCTGTCATTGAATGATGCCCTACTGGAATATTCAATTTATACTCTAAGTATCTAGGTACACTTGCCTGTCACTGAAAAACCCTTTTTTGAAATATTCACCTTTATATATTTATTTATTCATATAACCCTTACATAGAAATAATTATGATTTTCAGTCCATTTTTATATCATTGATCTTATTTTAAAAAAGTTCATTATGTTGTATGGTGTCTTTATTTTGATGGAGAATATTAACATCTAAAAATTGTTATCCCAGAGAGTGACAGACCTGCACAGTGTGGCTGCGGCTGCTGTCAAACAGCTGGGTCAGTGTAGTGTTGACAGCAGTATTGACCCTGTTCCTGGCCTCAGGCAAAGCATTCTGCACGAAGCGGTCACCTGGTCTGTTTATTTCTCTGCCTGGAAGAGAGATAGCAAGATGCCAATGAAAACATTTAGATGGGTGGTTGCTAATTAATTCTCTTTTTAATATTCAGAGCAGAAGAAGCTGGAGAAGAAGAGCTAGAGACTATTCACAGAATAACACTAATAGTTAAGCTACCAAATGGGACAGAAGATAATGCCATTCAAAAGTTTGATTTAAAAAAAAATAATTTATTAAATTACCATATTCTAAAAATCAAAAGCATAATAAAAAGATTATTTTATAAAAATGTCTTGAAATCTAAGACGACTGTCTACCGGTAACTAATCAAATACATCAAAAAAGGCAAAAAACAATATTAAGAAACTGATATTAGTAAAGTGATATCACAGGCCAAATTTTCTTGGTTCTTCATCAGGGCAATGAAGAAAACATATAAAATGTAAATAAAGTATTGCTGTATATGAAAGAAATTGTTAATAAATGACGCTTATTATGTAGGAGACGGTTTTCAGTTTTTTTAAAAGTAAATAAAAAAGTATGTTTTTAGAATTAGAAATTTACACCTGCTGATTTACGATGGTCAAATAGATATGTAAAATGTTTCAGTTGCCAGTTTTTTATTTGTTTGGTGTATATAGCTTTTTAATATTTGTCTCTAAGCATGACATCACCAAAGATTGTCTTGTCTTTTACTTTGGAAACAAATTGTTCTCTCCTTTTGATTTCATAATAAGGCCAAGACAAAAATATTATGCTGACCAGGTTAGTTTACATTTTGGGGGTGGGGGGGGAGGGGGGGTAATACTCAGGATGCAAGAATGGGGGAACAGAAAATATTCAAAAGTATGTTATCAAGAGATAAAAGTTAAATAGGATGTCAAAGGCTAATTTGGTTTGTCTGCTTTTTGAGACATTTAGGCCTATATTGCTTCACAGTATAAACTATAATATCTTTGTTTGTGCTATATAAATCCAGAGTTTTGTTGGTAAAATATTTATCATGTTAGTAGCTTTGAAAATGTTTAAATATGTCTATATGAGATGTTATAAGAAAGGAGGTCATATCAAAACAGAAGGAGTAAAAAATAAATTGCTACTGATGTCATGACCATAAAAATCTATTTAGAAAAAAAAGTGTTGCAAGAAAAAGATCAATGTAAGAACTCAAACTTTAAACTCCTTGGTCTGACTAAAACTTCAGAAGTGCTGAGTGAGCTACATAAATTTTGTAAGTGTTTTTCCAGCTTATTCCTAGCAGGGTAGAAAAACTTACCTTGCACTTGGAGAAATATGGATTTACTGGCTCTGCCCACCACATTCTCAGCAACACAATCATATCGGCCAGCATCTCTTTGCTGGACACCTTCAATTGTCAGTTCCCCAGCCTAAAGAAATGAGATATACAATTGTGATGAAAGGGAAATTTTGATACATTACAAGCATGACACAGTTTCAAAGCTTGGGTTTCTAGTAACTCCACAGAAAAGGAAAAAACTTATAATAATGTAATTCCAGTTCCTATCATGCAAGCCCAAGACTATCATTTGAATTTAAGACATTATTTTAAGACTAATGAGATTTGCTGATTTTTAGAGAGGAATGGAAGACAGAAGAATTGAAGATGTTGGTGACCTCCTTTTAAATAGCACCCCTATTACATTGGCAGAGGATGAGGAATAGGTGGAACTGAAGTGAAGAAGAATATTAAGACTGAATATTTGATTTCAGTTGCAAAATAAGGAAAAAAATTTTACCATGCAAGAGAACTAAGAGAATTAATGGCTGTGAAGATTGAAATGGGTTAGGTTTTATTCAAGGACACATAGCACAACTACAGCTACATTGTGCCAGGGACACTACATTCAGGAATTTGTGTTGTTCATTGACTCTCGATGAAGAACACTTTGTCATTCAGGGATTTGCTAGGAGGAGGTCGGGGAAAGCTATCTGTGAGTGCACAAGTGACTGATGAGGCTGACCTCTGCATGAAAGCTACAGTGATTCTGGGGGAAAAGGATTGTCAGAACAATAGGTGCTGGCTTTGTCTTTCCACACTTTACTCTTCTGTTCTGCTGGACCCTCCTGTTGGCCTCATATAATTTGGCACAGTTGTGAATTAGATACAGCTACTTTGTTCAAAGTTTGTAAAAATGCATCAACAGCTATCAAAATCATACAGATGTTATCACTGTGCAAACACCCCACCTGAACGACAATGGTGTTCCTGCTCTGCACGACTCGGCCATCCCTCATCCAGTCATACAGTGGCAGGGGCCTGCCTGTGGCCACACAGCGCAGAGTTATGGTCGCTCCTACCACAGATGTCACTAACTCACTGCTCTGGGCAAAACTGGGGACCTCTGTCGGAAACCCCAAAAAGTGTCAGCTGTTAGCACAATTATAGTTATAATAGACAAAATTTGACACAGTGTTACTGAGGAAGATATGGCAATGTAGCTGCAAAGATTTTTTGATACTTTTACTTTCTCTTTATGCCTTTCAACCTCCTACTGGTGGTTATCTCAATACTTTCAAAACTTGCTCATATCTCTTAAAATGTCTTATTGAAACTCAGTAAATGAATGAGACCCTGGTATTGTACAGGATAGATTTTTAATGATATGACTATGTATTCATAGATATCTATGAATTATTTGTCCACAAAATATGTCTTTTAATTTGAGTATTCAATTCTAAACATATGATGAAAAAGTCTCTTTCAGATGGTGTCCACTCTTGCATATTTTGGACTCTTTTAACTACATAACATATAATCCTCATGAACTAAAAAGATAATACCTATTTCAATCCAAAATATCACATCATATAGAGTTAGATCTATGACATTTCACCTTCTTATAAACCTACCTCAAACAAAATATTTTTTGTAAGAAAGTCATCACGGTCTGAAACATTTTTACAGGCACATAAAGTAGTAATGAGAATTCATCTGCTGCAGATGTACAACTGAGAAGACAATTCACTGAGGAAACTAGACTGCATGTTCAAGAGGTACTACCTCTTATGCACAGATAATAATTATGTCCTGTTATGTTAGTCTCAGTTCTGTGAGTATTCTAAGATACAGCAAGAGTCAAGGCATAAGTGATGAAACCTATGTTGTTTTAAAAACTGTAATTTCAGGCTAGAATGCAGTACAACAATATCATTCATGACAGTCTCATAAAATTTAATTTATTTGTACATGTACAAAAGTATCATAAAGACCCAATATTGGAACAGATCAGCTAATGGTTATCTTACCATTCTGAATGATGCGTAGGCTAGCACTGGCTGTTATTGCTCCAGCAGCATTTTCAGCTCGGCAGGTATAAGTGCCTTGGTCCTCTCCCACCACAGTTTGAATTCTCAGAACTTCACCACCCCTCAGAATCTCATAGCGCCCAGTATTGAGTAATGGTCTACCTGCAGAAAGAAGAGTATCATCCTGTCATCAGTAAGTAACATAAGGTAATTCCATTTTCTGCTATACATAATTGCATTATAATTATAGAATTATTACAGTGGAGGCCCTGGGTAGACATATGATGTTTTCTGTTGCTGGTCTGGGAGCATCAAGTTATCAATAAATCTTCTAAAAGTATGATTTTCATTAATTAATGATGTGAAAACATCTGAATGTACAAGTTTGATTTTAACCATTTAAAACGTCTCATTTGCACCTTTCAGCCATCTTCAGGATGGCTATCTCAGCAGTGACATCCGGTCAGAAAGTTACCATCATTATATACATACTGATGTCTTTGTTTATCTAAGTGTCAGAAGTGCAAAAAATGAGTGCTGTTTCTACTTGTTCATCTTCTTATCTTGACGACTTTAGTCTATGCATATGGAGCCAAGAAACAGTTGCTGGTTAAATAAAAATTTTGGCTCATACTTAAACATTCCTTATCACAATTTGGTCATATAAATTCAGTATTATTTCAGCCATGTTTACTTTTAAACTGTCTTCCCTAGCATACTCGGCAAACTAGACTTGTCACTTACCATCTTTGGTCCAGGTCAGCACTGGCTGGGTATCCCCAAGGGCCTCACAGGTGAAGTTGGTAGTGGTGCCTTGGATGACACTGACATCGACTGGGGCACGAGCAATTACAGGGTGTACTGGAGGCAGAATATATCACAAAATTTATTATTTACTGTAGTATCCACCACCCATTCCACTCTCAAATAAAGCCATTTTTCATGATTCCAAGATGACGTGGGGAAAATCATTCATGACTTTTTCATTTATAGACTTATATTGATATCATTGCTCAAAATTTTAAGAAATAAATGCAGAATCTCTTTTCAGAGTCAAAATCAAATAGTGTGAATAAAGACAAATTTTACACTGGGCACCAAAATATAATGTTCCTTGTGAAAACCATGTTAACTGGCACGTCTAAAATTTAAAAAAAGAGACCACCACATGGGATTACATGCTGTGTGGGCAATGTTCTTGAAAATGTATATTACATGGGAAACGCTTTTATGCCTTGTCTGTATGTTCAAAATTCTTCCTGTATGTTAAATGATGATAAGGTTTCCTCTGATTTATAATATACATAGAGCATGATGTACAAGTCTGCTTGATAACCATCAAAGATATATTTTACAATCCATACTGTACATTTGGTGCAAATTGAAAATTCTCCAACACCTACTACGTAGGTTTGAAAATTGCCTCCTTCTTGTAGACAGTGCTATACAGAAGTGTGCAGGAGAGAAAACAGAAAATAGTGCGTGGGGATCCTTTATGGAAGGAAGCGTTTCTTAACCCCAGAAGTTCAAGGCCAATCTGGTCAAAGAGATGGCTCATCATAATTTGCACTGGAATTCTCTTCCAAAAAGCTAAAAGTGTGGAAACTAATATGTAGTGATGTTGTTGGATTCTCCAGTGGTCTCCCAAGGCTGGGAAAGTAGGTATTCATTTGCCAGTATGGGTTGTCGTGCATGAGTGAAGGTCAGTTGCTGAGGCACAATGTGGTCCACAGATGCCACAGGGGATGGAGAGCCAGGTTTTCTGTAATCCCTCTTATCCTGGATGGGCTGCTGTGTTGTGCTCGAATTTCTGTATGCCCTGAGCATATTGTTGCTTTGCAGTGTTCTATCAAGGATAACATCTTCCAAGGAAGTAGCATCATTTTTGCAGCATCTCTGCAGCAAGTTTACCTTCAAAGTGTTGTATCTTTAGATGGATCTTCCTTGGTCATGGTGGCCTTCTTTCAGTTCTTTGGAATTTTGCTGCCCTCCATACAGGTAACATGCCCTGTCCATTGAAACTGGTTTATAATGAGCATAAACTCAATTCATGTGATATTACCCACATAAACTACAGTCCTGTATGCACAGTACGTTTGTGAAAGTCACCATAGACACCTGACACTCCAGAATTTTACACTGAGACTGCTAGCCTCAATAAATGAACATCCCATTTTGCTAAGTTCACTACAGTAACATAGAAAGAAGGATTACTGTTTACCAAGAACTCGAACTCTGGCCGAAGAGGAGATGGTCTGCAAAGCGTTGGTAGCACTGCATTCATACAAGCCAGCATCCGACTCTTGGACATTGCGGATGGATAGAGTTCCACTGTCCAGTTGCCCGGCCCTGGGGTTGTTCAAGATCGGACTTCCGTTGTGTGTCCACCTGATGTCTGGTCTAGGATTGCCTCTGGCCTGACACGACAGCTCCAGGTCTTCGCCTTCAACGATCGTTACGTCACTCGGCGTTTGCATAAATGTGGGGATCACTGAAAAGGAATGCCATATGACTTCTAGTTAAAAGAGACTGGAACTTTAGTAATATTATATTGTACCACCACATTCTTATGGTTCATTGATATCTAAACAACGTATTTTGCACATTCTCTAAACAAAGTGACGTCTGGGCTCAAAGAAGACATCCACGTTACAGCCACTAATGATTTTGTTAAAATATTTTGCTGAAAATAACTGGGCAGACAAATTATTACCATACACGTGCAAATGAGTCGGGGAAATACTTTTCAGACATTTGCAAATATTTGCTGGAATTTTTTTTTTTATCAGAAATGTGTAATAAGTAACAGGAAATTACATCAAACTCCTAGGAACAACTGGGTGAAATTTTGAAATAAACGCTCTGATAACTGGAGAAAACATGCAAAGGAGTCTTAATTCAAAATAATGACATTTCATAATTAACAAAGAGGTACTGAAATATTTTCAACATAAATGGACAGGTAATTGCATAGAGCATGAAGCTAACTGAATATAATTATAATATTAAGAGGCATATATCTAGGGAAAGACATTGTTATTTTCAATTACATGCAACTATAAAATACAAAGATATGTATCACGTGATATATTTTAATAAATTTAAAATTTACTATACCTAGCAAACCTTCGCAACAAAATATAGGTTAGTGCTAAAAACAATTATATATAATTAAAGATGAATATCCAATTTTGATATGATTTTTTTTCCTTTGCACTACAAGATAACATTTGACTAATCAGAGAAATATTCGTCTGTTCTTACCGTTATTATTAAAATATCTGAGTTCTACTTTGCCAGTTTTGACACTTCCTGCAGCGTTCCTAGCAATGCACTCATACACTCCAGTATCCGAATCCTGAGCGGCTTCGATCATCAGAGTGCCATCTTCAAGAATCCTGTACCGATCTTCGGCATTCGTATTGATAACGTTACTGAAACACAAGCGAACAAAATTCGATCCAGTCCTAAGTGGTTTTGATCGCCGTTGTTATTGTTGTTGTTGTTGTTGTTATTGTTGTTGTTGTTGTCTTTGTCGATATTTTGTTGTTGCTACTTATATTGATTTTACTGAGTGTATGGGACATGTCTTTTTATTGTGATGCTGAAAGTCATGATCACGACGATGCTTTTGTTACCCTGACGAAGCGAAGAGCAGAGTAGGCGTTCCCAATATTTTCAGCAGTTTCAGTTTATTAATTATCCACAATGATTTTGTCATTTGTTTATCTTATTGTAATGGGTTAGTTATTGGTTAAACAGTTCATGTCTTGGAAATCAAAACATACTTAAATAAAATGATGATAATGATGGTGAAAATGATGCTGAGAATCAATACTGCTACTCACAATGTTTTGGGAAGGAGTTGGGAAGTGTGTGTGTGTGTGGGGGGGGGGGGTAGATATTGTCTCACCAGATGACGTTGAGTTTGAATAAGGCGGGTGAAAAACAGGATGCAGGAATGTTTCATCATGTGTATTTATTACATTTTAAAATACAGTAACTATTGAGCCACTTACTCATTATGAAGCCACATAATCTCTGGGACAGGATTCCCCTCGGCACGACATGTAAAGTAGGCGGTGTTGCCGAAAGTCACTTCAACATCTCTGGGCTCCATTGTAATCTTGGGCTTCTCTGCGGGAGTGAAGAACAATGCTGGTCACTGCTTTTAAATTTCACTTTTGTTAATTCCATTTCTAGCAAAAGCAAACGAACAAAACAAATACAAAACATTTAAATTTTACGCGAATGCATCTTGAAGAGCCATTGTCCATCACTCTATAGAAGTTGATGGTCAATGGTTCTATTACATAGCTAATATCATTTTCAAGGAAAATAAATACACACACACAAAAAAAACCAAATAACAAAATGTATTCTATTTCATTTACATTTTTCACAAACGGAACTAAACTATGTTTCTGATTTCATCTACCTATCAAAACCAGCCCACAGTATTGATCTCCAGCAGAAAATTCTGTAAGTTCATCATTACCTCTATGCCAAAACATCAGAATCATGAACGGATTCTGGAGGTTAATTCTATGTGATGATCGAATCACAAATCATGAAAATATGTTATTTTCTAACATATTAAATATTATATTCACTTATTTATACGCATCATGTAATGTAGCCCTCATTTTCATCATGATTTTTATGTTGCTGAATTAATCAACTGCTATTTGTCCCACATTATTTCAACACACTCTACGGCAAGCATTTCTTAGACAGTTTTTTTTAGAATTCTGAGAATGGCCATTTTTTTTTTTTACAGTTAGAAACATACCCAGTAATTCGAAAAAGTCAGAATAAGCCAGGGTCGCAGACCTAGGCTCACTTTTGAATGTATATACAAAGGCTCTGTAAATACAGAGTACTGGTGTTTTATTGTGGCAATGTGCAGCTGTAACTGAACTATCAAGGTATGGAATATTGCAATATTCCATTAAGGTGATTTGCTTGCTTTTGAATAATGAACTCGTGTCTGATAAATATATTGCTCAGGTTATACCACTTTGCCAATGTAGGCTACCAGGGACAGTTTCTTATTTCTTTTGTCAACCTAAAAATCAGAGACTTTCATTACATTTTACGAATAATAAAGTGCTGCATTTTGATTACAAAGGATATTTTAGTTGGAAAAAAGTTGAGCTAGAATAGCCGAATGTCATATTAAATCTGTTACTTTTTTTTTCTTAAAGTTTACTGATATCTATCTCATTCTCCAAAGAAACTAGTGTCTATACTTAAGAAATGCACCCATGTTACAGCTTAATAATCCTTATGTTAGAATATTTTGATGTAGATAATTTGGTGCAATATCAAGTAGATGAGTAGAAAATTAATGCTAGAAACATGATGATGAAATATAGCATTGTGATTAGAACCCCCGCTCAATAGTTAGTTCTGTAAATTAATTGAATAACTGGCAAGAACCCAGTTCCAATTCGGTCGAAGCAATAGCGACGTAAACCATACAAAGCTATCAAGATTTGGAAACAGCAACTGGGCAGGTGCCGAGGAGCCGGTGGGGTTCCAAAGCTATAGGAGATAGGCAATAAGGAGAAAAGATCGAGATAAGGAAAGACAGACCTGCAGACTAAACAAACAGGGGCAGAGAGTGAAAGAATGGGGGAAATCAGGACAGCGAAGATAAACCGAGTCGGAAAATAAAAGAAAGAGAGAGAGAGAGAGAGAGAGAGGTGGAGGGGGAGGAGAGAAAAACGGACAAAGGATGTGGTTGTGTACTGAAAAAAAAAAGCTTTCTAATGCATCGGATTACTTATACATTGTTTTATCTAGATCTATATTAGCATTATATGATTATTATATGAGGAATGGAACTGCAAGTGGCACTCACTCCTTTTAGTCTCTGTTTTTATTTTTCTCGATTTCTCATGCCAGTCTGAGACTGATAATTTCTTTAATATCTAACAAAAAGAACTAAAACTACGAGTACAAATACCTCAAAAGTCTAGTTTCATCAATATCAAAACACAAGGAATGTAGGCTAATAAATAAAAATTCAAATTTTCTCACAATTTGAATCCGATAACTTTGCATTTTAATCCTGATATGTTGTGGACATCTGAGGGTGGTTAGAGAAATGTTTGGAGTTTCATCTTTATCTACGCGATCTTTAAAACTCTTTGTTCATGAACCCCATGGCCCTCTAGGGCAACAGCTGCCACAGATCATTATGCTTGCGGAAAGGCCGTGTCGGTGCCAATATCGCCTTTGCACAGAAGGGCGTAGACAGATTTGGATCCATTTCTACGACGATTGATGACAAGTAGTCAGTATACTTATAACTTTTCCTGCTTCCATCTTCGTGTTTTATCTTCCTCCGTCATCTATGGTCCTCCATTTCAGGGATAGTAGTTACTAGTTTTTTAGTCTTTTCAGTTCACTTTTGTCACCGCTCTAGGCCCCAGCCCCAGGGTGGACCCTTTAAAAAACGAACATTTTTTGGCATTGCTCAGATGCGGATGATCTGCTTCTTCCTTTATTGTTACTATTATTTGGGCTCTACTATTCTTTTACGCTCTTTTCTCTTTCCCTCGGCTTCTCTGGCTTTCCTCTTTTCTTTCTCTCTCTCTCTTTTTCGAACATGACGTGTCAACATCTCCATAAACCTTGTTTTCGTCTTCCCGCCTTCTCTCTCCATACATCCGTTCACACATCCATCCATCCATCCATTCATCCATCCACCTACCTACTTGCCTATACCCACTTACTTACCTACCTACTCACTTACCTGCCTACCCACTTATTTTACCTACTTACCTGTGCTACCTACCTACCTACGTATCTATCTATCTATCTGTCTATCTATCTATCTATCTATCTATCTATCTATCTATCTATCTATCTATCTATCTATC
>JBCEWB010067627.1:766-11251 GCA_039654565.1 Peronia peronii | reverse complement strand
GGGAGGGGAGAGTAGTAATATTACACTCACGAACAACTTAGAGGGAGGGGAGAGTAGTAATATTACACTCACGAACAACCTCTCCCTGAAGACTTGGACAACATCACGACGTGAACAACATCGGCAACGTCTTTTGTTCGTGCAGTGAGAGGAAAAGAGAGGTAGAATCCGAGAAAAAGTAGAAACTGGGCCAAGTCTGTATATCCAGCATTGACAGTGTGATCTTCCTACAGAGGACTAGCATTCAATCCTAAGACATCACATCCAAAATAGACGATGACGTGGTCTTTAATGTGCCTGTCACGGCACAGCAGTAAGCAAAACAAAAAAGATGTTATCGTGGCACACAGACAATGTTATAGTAGACAATCTCATGCAATTGCTGTCATATATGGATTGAATATAGAAAATGAAGCCAGTGAGGCTTTTATGGGATACATTTGGACAAACTATAGGATAAGTCAGAAGTAACCGAGCAGTCAATGTATGCTTAGTGTAAGTTAACCAAGGGATATTTTTAGACTCTCCATCGATTACTTGACAGCGAAATATTGTTAGCCAAAGCCAGAGCGTTTGTTTTATGTACATTTGATTTAACAATGTATGACCTAAATATCTATAAATTTCATCATTTGAACTGGAAATGCTCCGACTACCCTGTTACTTCAGATTCACCCTGTACATAATTGTCAGCTTTCACTGTAACATTCTAATTTACGTTCTTCGATTTACGAGCCAAGAAACCAGCAGGACCAGAAATTTGCCGGCTCCAGTTTTGAACAATTTCAGTTCTGCATGTTTGTTGTCAGTTTGTTTTGATATGCTGAGTTAGTTTTTACGGTTTGCAGACCCGCATTTCAATTTGGTGACATTTCTCTGCAAGGAGATTTAGATGTGCGGGGTAATGGTATTTAAGATTTTAATTTGAGTTGACAGTTTGTTGATGCATTTTGACTTTCAGAGCACGGGAATTCCCTGCAATAGCATGTCTTTGAATCACGCAGTAGGTGACCTTGGCTGGGTGTATGTCAGTTATACTTACGTGCCCACCTACGATGAGTGGGGGATTTTCCCAGCTCAGATCTACGTGGTGGACAGCAACAACTCCCTCAGCAGCGTCATCACCATGAACTTCAGCGTCATGGCCAGACCTTGCCAGAACGATGGCACCTGCACAGGTGAGCACAGGTGTCTCAGACCCCCTGGCCTCTGTTTTTATCAGTTTTCTCCAAGTCAAATTACCATTTACACAGGCAATCAAAGCACACGGATTGTCGTGGATTTTGTTATACATGTATTTCCAAAAATGTGAGCATTTTATACTCAGAGGATTCCTGGAACTGACATTATGAGTTCTTCCATCTGCTGCTAGTAACTGGTGTGGTAGACAGTCTGGTCGACGCTGCCCCTGCGTATTTTGTGAACTGCTCGGAAAGACACGAGCCCTCACTGGTTAGGAAAAAGCACATTCATCAACCATTGCCATTATTTTATGAAAATTTGTGAACATGAATAATAAGTTATCACATTCTAGATGACTGGTAAGGAGTGCAAGATCCTGAAAAAATATCGTACAGGAATTTCCTCACAAGTAGAGCCGTTGACTGTAGCAGGCGGCGCAAAATTAGGTCAAATGAAGGGCTTGAAGATTGTATTTATTTCCAATTTCCTGTCCCAGAAATACAGACCATTACATCAACCAATAATGAAAGATTTCGAAGATAATGCCACAACTATCGTTATCATCTTCATTGAATGTCAAATGTTTTAGCGATGAAGGTTAAGACTGACAAACGATGATTTACATAATGCCTAAGAACAAATAATGTAATCAAAAGCAATCATTGTCATTATTAAACAACCTCATTTATCTATTTATTTATTTATTATTTATTTATGTATTTATGTATTTAATTATTTATTTTGACATTGATGCTCTTATGATGTCTATCTCTATTCTCTCAATGTTGTAGGTGTTAAATTAATTTGTCAGTCATAAACAAATTATGGGAATCAGTTTTGCTTGGCAGTCTGTGCAGATTTGTGTTATCATCATTTACCGGTTTATGACTTCATGGACGAATTTCTGTGTTTTGTTTGTCCCGGCAGCTCCCGCGGGCGCCACCTACACCTGCCACAACGTGAACCGAGCTCTGAGCTTTGACGTCTACTACAACTGCACATGCACCAGTGGCTACCAAGGTAAGTGGGAGAACTGGCTAGTTGTGTGTGCCCCAAGGTGTGTCGAGGACGAGGGGGAGCGGGGGGGGGGGGATTCACAGCCATGACGTCACTGACACTCACAGGAGAAACAGAAACACGCCAAGGCGGGAGGGGAAGGAGGGGAGCGGAATACATGTAATATTTCTTACATCAACTTTAAAATTATATATGTTTTGTTTTAGAGCCTTTTCTTCAAAATCGAGATCATTTAGCCTGCAATATAATATATATATATATAATGTATATATACTAGAAGAGAACCCACGGCCTTCGTGGAGATTTTTTAAATATAAAAGCATACCGATACTTAAAGCGTATGGCAAGCGTGCGCACCTCTATGTTGATATTTTGGTTGATTAAACTGAATGTTATTCAAAGGAAGCGTGTTTTGAACGCGTCATAGTATCGAACGTACAAAATTCGGATCAAGCATCCTCGCAAGTTCATTATTCAATTAGTATCGTATTTTTAGAATAATGTCAAAGATAATAGCTTTTTTCGGGTTTAAGTACATAGAAACACAGATCCATATGCAACAATGTTGTGTGCCAAATTTCATATGGATCCATTCAGCAGTTTTCGAGTCCATAAGCTATTGTGGGTTTTCTTGCAATTTTATAATATAGATATATATTCTAGATCTATGAATCTTTTTGCTAATGCTGTGATTTCTCTTGATTTCTGACAGCCGAGACATTTCTCGGCGGTAATTTCCTGACTTTAACCGGAGAAATTTCCTGACTTTGACCTGACAAAACATTTGACTATGACTAGACAAATATCCTGACTTTGACCAGACAAATTTCCTGACTTTGATTAGACATATTTTCTAACTTTACCTGACAAATTCCTGACTTTGACCAGACAAAAAATCTGACTTTGACCAGACAAAAAATCTGACTTTGATCACAAATGTCTGCCCCAGAATCAAGTTGTCCTATATAAAACTGTTACCAGTTAGGACACTTTCATTCTGGGCCGACGATGTAGCCTGACTTTGATAAGACAAATATCTATCTTTGACCGGACAAATTATCTGACATTGACCAGACAAATTTCCCCTGTTGACCACATAGATGACCTCCATGGACGGGCTATCAGTACCAGACTTTTAACAGCAGAGACAAAGTGCATAAAAAGCACTGTTTTTTTTTTTTCATCCCACTGACATGTTCTTGTCTGCCCCCCCCCCTCCCCCCCCCCTCCCCCAGGCACCTACTGTGATGAGGACTTGGACGAGTGTGCGGCCGAGCCGTGCGAGTGGCCTTACGTCTGCGTGGACGGCGCCAACGGCTACACCTGCAAATGTCCGGACGACAACCCCGAGTGTGACGGTATCGAGGGCTGGATGATCGGATTGATCGTGGTGGGCGCCATCTTGCTTATCCTGTTGGCTGTGCTAGCCTGGTACTTCTGTGCTCTCAAGAGAGGGTGAGTACTGGATAATATGTTTCCATAGTAGCCAATAACCTCGGATAAAGACGGCAGAGGTTGGGTATTTTATTCTACATTTTGTCTTTGATTACTTACACATAAATCAAGTTTTCAAGCATCTTTTGTCAAACATTCTAGAACTTTAATTGTCACTTTGTAGTCAAATTAGCTTCTAATTCTCAATATATCTATATTTACTGATATAATTTATCATTTTCATATCAAATGGCAAATCGAGAATATGAGTATTATTAGAGCAAATCACTATGGCTTCACCCAAATCTCTGCCATCGGAGATCTTCAAATCAAATTTTATAATCCAGTGAAATTTACGGGGGTTTGTAACAGGTAAAGAGATGGTTTGATAAGCTTATATTTCATTCATTTATATATCATTAATACATTTATTCATTTATATTTTAAATTATATTATATGATATTTATTTGATATGACACATTGCAGACGACTGGTGTGGCAACATCTGTGTCAGGCCAACAAATACCGCCGAGCCTCTCTGGATTCCACCGGAAAAGTGCCACGTAACCGGAACTTTGGTGTGGACAACAAGAATTACGCTGCTGAGGTCAGTCATTGCGCATGCGTGCGCCCTAAGTCTGAATTGTTGGTTTCAGGGCGAGAGACGGGAGACACATTATTGCTCGGGGACTGACCACCTACATTTTGGCAGTACATTTTTCATTACTTCTGTGTCAATACCATTACTGATCTGCCTGCTTGGATCGCGTTTGCTCAAACCGCCAGATCAGAAATAACGAAACGCTGCTCAGACCCTGGGAGAGCTAAACGAAACACTCTGGTCCTGAGCGCTCTGTACTTTTGTAGAGTAGGTCAAGGACTGCTGCATTTTGCCTGGTCTCACTTAGGCTCTTCATTTCATGCGATCAACCTTAAACTTGCTTTAAGAGCCTACTAAATGTAGCAAACAATCGTAGCAGTCAGGGGATACACATAAATCAAATGTAAGCCTTTGCCCCCCCCCCTCCCCTCCCCTCCCTTCCCTTTCCCTTCCCCATCCCACTCCTGTCTCCGACACATGAAAAAGCTGGTCACAGCGATCCGTCCTAGAGCTCTTTTATATTCTTTGATAACAAAAATAACAAGAGCAACGTGCATCTCGATGTACTTTTTCTGTTACCACTGGGTGTCAATGACAGTCCATGTACTGTGGGGCGCAAATGTCGTTATGATCGTGGTTTTAGATCGTTCAACAAATACCACGTCCGCCTGAAATTTGCAAACTACGATTGGCATGACATTGTATTAGATTGTTACACTAACAATACAGAGATTTATCAAGCACTGTGCGATTTGTAGATGGAAAACCCCAGCTGGAGAGATATCGGACGTCGCTCATGTTTAACGTTTAACATGGTAACATTCTGTCTACTGAGCACACGAGCTCCATGTGGATGTGATCAACTGTTCTTAACTGCTCTGATTATTTCATTTCTCTCGTTTCTCCGATCTCTCATCAGGCAGAAGATCCGGATGGTTTTGACAATGTCTTCAACACAATGAAATCGCCAACGCCTGATGAGGTGAGAATTTTTAGTGAAAACACACAGCATCACGTGATCTCACAGATTGTCAAAGGTTTCTTCTAACTTTATTTCATTTTGGGGCAAGTTCCTACATTTAAAAAAAAAATGTCATGAATGAGTGATTTTTTTTTTTTCATAGATCTACTTGATATGATTTAAACTGTGCACATTGGTTTCTCTTGTGCACTAAACTGTTACAAACGTGTGACCATATCTGCAAATTGAACAGCAAGTATTTTTTATTCCCACAGAGTGTACAGGAAATGTCGTCATGGATGAAGAGATTTGAACTCCAAACCCGATGGGATTTTAGTGACTAAGACTGAAGTTTCGGATTTGTCTGTCAGTTTTTGTTTCGTTTAGAAAAACCGAACTCAATTGGAATTTGAGAGGACATCCAACGTTGTTATTTCACATCAAGTAGCTTTTGTTCTGAAATTACTAGTAGTTTTATTATTTGAAATGTTTCTTCAGCAGTGATATTTTTATTTATACCAAACTCAGCTGTGTTTTTGCAGAATCTTCTGTTGGTTGGGTAAGACCGATATTTCCGTTGTTGTTCTGTCTGGTTGCCTGCCTGTATGACAATATGTATGTGTGTGTCTTATGTGTATGTATATGCGTCCATGTGTTTACATATGTGAGTACTCATTTATCACTCAGACTCATTGATCGCCTACTACCCACCCCCACCCTCATATCCTCCAGGACATGTCCCGACCCAGCACCAAGGGTTCCCTCCCTCCCATACCCACCACGAGTGGTCTGGTGGCTACAGGCGCCGCCCCTGCCAGTACAATGTTTGGTGGTACCACCAGCACCTTCGGCAGACCATCGCCGGAACCAGAGAAGGTGAGTTGTGGCTCCTACCAGCAGCTTCCACTCACACCTCACAGAGAGAGAATTTCTCAAAGTCTAGGTCTGAACAAAAAAAAACAAAAAAAAAAATTCACCGAGTCTGAGCATCAACATCCAAGACTGTCTCTCAGCTCAATCACTGCATTATATTGGCCACATCAGTTATTCATCTGCAGAGAAACTGGCTATTTAGTTCCCCGGTTGATATCTTTTTGATCACTTGTATGAACACATATCGTCCACTCCCATAACTGCTCAAAATTAAATGTTCATATCTTAAGATCTGATAAGCTGTGGAATATGAGAGGCGGTACATGTTAGTTTTGTGCGGCTGCAGTTCTCCTGCACTTTTCTGTACACTTTATCAATGATAGTCTAGTTGTTTCTCCAGTGTAAACCACAGAGGGTTTATCCAACTCAGACTACATGAGTTGGTTGTGACGTATATATGGTGTATAGCTCGTTTCCATCGCTTTGACACAAGTTCATCGTATCGCTATATTAATGTTTTATCCCCCCCCTCCCCGCCCCTTCTCCTCCTCCCTCCCCCAGTCTGGCCGCAAGGGCTCGTACACCCAACGCACCAGCTCGGCCGGCTCCCAGCACAAGTCCAACATCGCCAGGAAAAGCTCCACCTCCAGCTGGCTCAACTCGCTCCTGAACAGCTCACCAGAGGTGGAGACCGAGCCAGCCAAAGGCACACGACCTTTGACCCCTATCGAATACCCGGTCAACGAGGAGCAGGAGCCGGACGATGCCTCGTTTTTCAGTTAACTGAACAATTCCAGGGAGACAATCCGTCATTGTGTGAGAAAATGTCTGTAACAGTAGAGAAAACAGCTGGCACTGATACAACTAAACAAGTTCAAAAAAATCTAAGTATATAAAATTCATGTCGAACGAACATAAGTCAAAACAATATAGCAAATGGAAATAGTGATAGGGGCCATATTGAAAAAATAATAAACACACATCTTCAATAAAAAAAAAAAAAAAGTAGAATAGGGAGTAGCTGGATAGGTAGTCTCCTGGCGATTCTTTGTTGTTGTTATTATTATTATTATTATTTACAAAAGCGAAGACAGGATTTTTTAAGACAGCATTTTTTTTTCTTTCTTTTCAAAATTGAAGAAAAGTGTGTTTTTGTTGTTGTTGTTGTTGTTTTTTAATCAAAAGTGAAGACAGGATTTATTTTTTTTTTCAAAAGTGAAGACAGGATTCTTTAAGACAGGATTTTTTTTTTAAACAAAGAACCGTCGAGATAAACTCCACCAGGAGGTTGAAAGACGTATATAGAACGTAACGTAACGTAACGCAATTCGTCTGATCAGTCACTCTACCCCTTATACATATATTGTCAGTGAACTTCCAACTGTAGCCAAAGAATAAAATCAAATAATTTTTTACTGAATATACTTTTTTTTTTTAAGAGCAAATGAAAATCAGAGCAATAATATATGTTGACGTCACGTTTGCAGGCCTACGACAGTTGTTCTAGTGTGTTCTGTCATTATTGTCAAATATTCAAATTCACTCAATATCATGACAAAAACGAAATTTCTATCTCCTCTATACCACCTGCAGACGGGCACAATATAGCATGTATTATTTTCACTACATTGTATGCTATTTGTTGTAATGGACATAATTAACCCATACTCATGCCTGTCGTCTGGTGCTGAAGGGGAGGTCACGAAGACAACTCACAACTCCGTCAATTTTTTACCCACTAACTGGATCGTTGAGACTCAGTGGCTACCAAACAGTGAAATGTATGTGTGTTGTTGTTGTTGTTGTCAACTCAGTATCAGATTTTACATGCAGATGGGTAAATCTGAGTGGCTTAAATTAACAAAGGAGATAAATGTGGATGAAATATATGAAATCTTTTCTTTTTTTAATGATCATTACAACACCAAGACAGCTGACAACATACACCAAACATTATGTATGTTATATTGAATACAATAACAAATTGAACAGCATCTCCAGCAGACACTGACGTGTAGTCTTCCAATCTACATTTGATTATCGACGGTATTGAACTGTGCAAACGCTCATGGACTTACGATTTCGTGACTTAGCGGAGTCAGGAGGAAATTGATTGTAGTAAGAAGCTTTTGCCATACACAGCATCACGTGACCTCACAGATTGTCAAAAAGGTTTCTTCTAACTTTAGCCTATTTTGGAGGAATTTCCTAGATTCAAAGAATGTCATATTTTTCATCAATTTTGGTATAAGCAATAGAAATGTGTATTGTCACCATTCAATTGTTAATATGCCAAAGGTTTTGTTTTCCTGGCTATCCTGTGAGTAACTGTTTCAGACACACAAGGTTACACTGAAATCATTAGAAAATATTTGTATGGCAAAGCTTTTCCTGGACTTACAATTTCTGCCTGTCAATTTTCTGTTTTCTATTTTTTCTGAGCTTTTTTTAAAAAATATTATTATTGTCTATCAATGTCTTTGTTTGAATTCTGTACATTTTTGGCATGTCTGTGATAATTAGAGTCTACCACAAAGTGTGATCCACCTGGTCTCAAAATATAAAAAAAAAACCTAAATGCTACAAGATCATGCATAAGGTTTTATTTTGCACCAAAGTTCATACAAATTTTCTTTTCTGTTTTCTTTTCTTTACTACCTTTACTTGGGAACAGAACGTGTTATCATTATGAGTTCTGTTATACAAACATTAATCTCAGTATTTTATTGAAGTTGTGGCTAAACTAGTCATTGAAATACAATTCATGTTTATTTTGCATTAGTTACTCGTTAAGTATATTTTTGACACAGTATTTTCACCACGTCAGAGATCTGTTCTTTTAGGGCTCTTTCTTTGTTCACATAGAACAAGATGGGAGCAAAGATTTTCTTATTTTGCCTGGGTGGACACAGTCGTTGGCCTGAAGATTTTAAACCTTTGCTTTTATACAAAATACTTTGTTAAATACTAGTAGTCTAGTTAAAAAGTTCTGTGGAATTTCCTGTTGTTTCTCTCATCTGAATAAATTTCTCCTTTTCCAAGCAAATTCTTTGTGCTCTCACAGCGTGTTGTGGGTTCTTGGACTTTGGATGTTAAGTTTACTATTAGACCATAATTTTGTTCATTGCAAGCTAACACTGTTACTGTTCAGCGTTTCAACGGCTGCGTTGACTTCAAGGGTATTGCAAAATTTTCACACACGTTTTATTTTCTTTGGTTTTCTTTTGCTTTGCTTGTTGTTGCTGTTCTTATTTTGTATTGTTAACTTTGTTTTGATTGTTCTTTGTTTTGTTCATATGTTTTTCGTCTTCTTCTTCTTCTTCATCTTCTTCTTCTTCTTTTTCTTCATCTTTTTTTCCTTCTTCTTCTTCTTCTTCCAGTTGTTTTTGTTTTGTTTGTGTCCGTTTTTTTTTATTTTTCTTGTTTAAATTGGTATTAAAAAGGTGCATCATTTGGCTGCATCTCTTCCTACAGAGTGTGAATGTCACACAGAAAGTTCTGGTAGCTTCTCGATCATTGAAAGTTCTTGTCCACCGCATCTGCCCTTTCCTATTCTACACCCCGGCATTAGAACTGGTGCACTGACGCACGACAAGACCTTAGCCACAATTTCCATACAAATCCCTAGGCCAGCGAGCACATCCACCACCATCATCAGGGACCTAATGGCTCAGTAAACCTCACGTTTTCATTTCTCAGAGACCGGGCAGAAATGGCCCTAATTTTATACAGATTTCTGTTTCCATAAATTTCGTACTAGAAGCAAACACATATCTTCCTGCAAAAATAATACATGTAGTAGTAGTAGTAGTACAAATAATAATAATAATAATAACAAAATAAAAAATTAAAAATATGTTCTGTAATTCTCCAAATGTTTTTGGATTCTAAGCAATGTGAGAAACTTGCTCGTAGTACTGAGAGAGTTCATGTTAAATTCTCTGTCTGTAAAATATGTAAAGTCCTAATTGTTAGTGTGATACATAATGTAATAACAATGTTTTATAGAGTCTGTGTGGAGCGTTTATATCTGCACAGTGAACTCTACAGGCTCTAACTCCCGTCTATTACTATCCTTACTGACCTAATAGAGATATTCCCACCTTCCCGGGAAGCAGACAATATCATTCACTCATCACTGTCTATAATGGGCTACATTTAAACTTGAGTCGAGTCAAGTAATGTCAGGATTCAAACATGGAACTTTCATATTCGGAGTCTGACGGCCCAACCACTACGCCACCGATAGATGCAAACATATAAATATAAAGACTTACAGCTAGAAAGAGACTCGGCTGACCAATGTCCAAACAGCTAAGCTTCCTGTGGTGAAAGCCAAAGACATGGGGAGAAGGATGGGGGGGGGGGGGGGGGGGGAGAGAGAAGGGGGAAAAAATTGAACCAAGACCAAAAACC
>JBCEWB010067617.1:1084-13391 GCA_039654565.1 Peronia peronii | reverse complement strand
ATAGATAGATAGATAGATAGATAGATAGATAGATAGATAGATAGATAGATAGATAGATAGATAGATAGATAATTACATAGGCAGACGGCTGGCTCATTGGGTGAATGGATGGGTGGATGGACGGATGAATGGGTGAGTAGATGATGGCATGGATGGAATGATGATGGGTGGCTGGATGGTGGATGAATAGACGAATAAATGCATAGATGGACGGACGGACGGATGGATGGATGGACGGATGGGTGAATGGATGGATGGAAGGATAGGCCAGGGGGAGGACTGATGGATGGATGATTGATGGATATAGAAGTAATTTATATATTTATTGAGAGGATTTTTTACTCTTTCCTATGTTTATATTTGTATTGTGAGCCAGGTTTTGACTGGCTTTGTTATTTGGTATTGCCATTGTTGTTTCTAGTTGTTAATATTACATCTATATGTACATGTAATTTATTACCAAGCCTTCTGAGTCCACTACAATTATTACATCTCTGCTATTAATACTCTGTTCCTCTCATAAGGCCATGCTATAACTTGATCTACTATGTTTCTATCGCGATCACAGTTCATTCTGCAGATAGTAATGTTACCACACCATGGATACTACAGTCCGGTCAGTTCGAGATGAGTACATCACTCTAGGATAATCTGACCTCATGCACGCCAGCATGTCATCATCTAGCGGGGACCGCTCTTTGTAGTACTACATGTACTATGGTGTGTGTATTGGGGAGGGGGGGGGGGAGGGGCTTCAAAACACATAGAAAGAAAGAGTAAGGGGTGGAGTGGTGGGGATGGGAACTGGTCTGCAGGAGGGAAAAAAAGGAGAGATGTGATTTTTTTAAAAAGAGAGGCGGAAGTAGTGTAGGATTTCTGGAAGAGATAAGATAGGGGGTGAGGGTGGAGAGGTTGAAGACTTAAGAAAAAGGCATAAAGAGTTAGCGGTGTGCAGGAAAAAAAAAAAGATTGCGAACCGGCGAGGGGGTGGGGGTGGGGGGGGGCTAGGGAGGGGAGATGAAAGAAATGTGAAGTAGCGGGTACGGAGGAAGAAAATGGAGAGGGAGAGAAAGGGTCAGGGAAGGAAGGAGAATTAAAAAGACGAAGGCTGAAGAAAGATAGGGTTAGTATGATAGAGGAGGAGTTAACATAAATAAATAAATACGTAGATAAAGAAAGAAAGAAAGAAAGAAAGAAAGAAAGAAAGAAAGAAAGAAAGAAAGAAAGATTGAAGACTCAAGAGAAAGATGCAAACAAAGAAGACAGTTGTGAGAAAAAAAATAAGGGAGTGGGGGAGGGCGGCGGCTTGGGAGAAAGAAGGAAAGAATGAAGCAGAGGGCATCTCTGATAGATGAATATGGAGAGGAGTGGACGGGGGAAGGAAGGAGAGAAGGCTAGAGAAAGAGATGAATCTAATATACGTCTAACACGGAAAGTAGTAATAATAAGTATAATAATAATGATAAAGATTTGGAGGAAGGAGAATGAAGAGATAGAAATGGACAGGCTATTAAATGGACAGGCTATGGACAGGGGGGAGTGGAGAGGAGGGGGGGGGGGGAGAGAGAAATTGGATCTACAAACTTAATTCTTTATGGTTTGTGACAGCTTTTAAGACAAAATACTGCCATGCTGCGGTAATATTACTATATTAAATCTGTGTTGCGTTCCAATAACTTGCAACAACATTCGCTAGTAAGCTCTGTACGCTAATTGTTTCCTCGTATTGATAAGTCGTCCTAAGACTACGATAAATTAATGCGAAATTTTCGTATATTATGTAGGATAGCCTAGCCTTTCTTACCATTAAAATTTAATGGTGCAGGTTGTCTCAAAAGATGAACTTTCTTCTCTCACGAGTTTAGCGTTTTGATTTTGGCAAAATACTGCCGCGGTATGTTAACCCTCTACAGCCAGCCATATTTTTTAAAACAAGGTACTTGAGTACTTCAAATCAGTGTTGGACTTACAACAAGCTCAAATGAAATTGTTTGTACAAATTGCTCGTTATTCGTTATCAAGAGTCTGTAATCCTTTCTCATGTAAAAACTTCCACGATTTCGTTCCAGGTCGGAATTTCCCACCCTGACAGTGTTTGGAAGTTGGAAACATATCATTATTTTTCATGTCATCGTGGATTGCAGAAAGTTAATAGGAGTCTTCGTTATATAAGATTTTGTTGTTCCTTCCTGTCAAATAATGCTTGTCGTAGTCTTGCACCGAGCCATCAGTATAAAATAAGTATGAGTTTCTTGCTTTTAAGACTAAGTATTGTATTATTTATGCTAGTAGGGAAATGGTATCGAAGTGGAGGGCGGGTGGGGATTGAGGGAGGCATGACGGGTGTGCATAGGAAAGGGGGGAAGGGGGAACCTGGATGAGTAATTGCGATAGGCACACAAGGTCATAACCGGTGCTAGCGTACATACAAAGCGGCCGACAATTCTACAAGGAGTGGTCCTCTTGTGTACTACGTATATGCTATGTGTGCGGAGACGGGTTAACCCTAAACGTGTCGATAGATACCGGTTGGAGTCAAGGCTAGCGTAATGGAACCCATGTATATTATTAACCTCAAGGATGTCAGGAGAAACCCGACAAACCACATATTTGTTACATGTATGTAGCTTTTCAATCTTAATAAAATAGGATTATCTCGGTTTTAAGTGCCTCCCCAATTTTAGTGAGAAGAATTATTATGGGTAGAAATTTGGAACTTGAAAAATTTGTTCAGACAACCGGCGTTACTGCATACCCTTTATCCCATTTTTACGTCCACACTGGACCGGTCTGTATACGTCTTTCAACTACCTGGAGGCGGTTATCTCGAAGACGGGATCTCCGAAATGTATTCGCTCATATCCTGGAAGGCTAGACGTCGGAATTTCCCACCCAAGAAGCCAGGGGACCGTTGCATCACTGAAAAAAGATGGACCCCCCCCCCCTCCCCCGCGGTAGAATTGAAAATCGCAACTTACGTTTTCCGACGAAGAGCAAACGCATGACCCCCTCGGCCACAGCTATCCCCGATGGAATAATTCAAACTTTCTCGTCTCATTTGGGCAAATTATGAAGACCCACCGTTGGAACAGATCGACTGTTGACACCGCTAGGGTAACACAAACAAACAAACAAACAAACAAGAAAAATGAATTTTCCCGCTGGAATGCGATTTGAGATAAGCTTCCAAATAACTCTGAAAAAAAAAATACACATATTGTTCGAATGCTGGAATGCGATTTGAGATAAGCTTCCAAATAACTCTGAAAAAAAAATACACATATTGTTCGAACTAACTTTGACTTATTTTTTACCAGGTCTTTAACAATCCATTGTTGAAACCTCTAGGGTTAAAAGGAAAAGGGGGACAGGAGTATGGGGGAGGGGTAAATTAGTAGCGGAGAAGATCGGGGGCGGGGGGGGGGATTGAGGCGGGGGAGGGGGGTAAGACCACAAAGGTGGTCCCTGAGGAGGTAAGTCACCACACAAAGAAAACCACCTATGACTGGATCCCAGGAGGGAGTGAAATAAAGAGAGAGAGAGAAAGCAAACGCTAGGTCATGTGACAGTTAATGTGCGCGTCCGAAGAAAGACGAGATCTCGCACAAAAAAATGAGGTCTAAGTAGAACTGTTTTTAGAGCCAGAACATAATTATGGCAAAGAATAAACAGAAAGGATACTGGGATTGAAGATGGACGGATGGATGACAGTCAGATTCAGACACTTACTACAAAATGTGGCGTTTTTAGTGTCTAGCAATAATACATAATATTCTGAAGGTGCTGTGAAAGACGTAATGTTTGCAAACAATAAGGAAAATATTTTTCTCCATTCTTCCAGCTTCTTGTCCTTTCCCCGTACCCATTTTCCTTTCTTTATCCCCCCCCCCCCGAAAAAATACAACAAAAATAAAGCGATGAACGCATTTACACTATTTCATTATTGGTCACCCATGAGCGTGACTCTCTTCAGTTACCAAATCTGAAATTTAAAATCGCTGCACTTCACGAAAATCTTAACATTGGAATTAGGCTCATATCATTGGACACATCAAGTTGGATAGGAATGGGCAAATGTATGCATATTTAGTTTTCACTGTCTCACACTTCAAAATACCATCTGGGTCCAACTCAAAGCCCAGACTCTCCTCATTTCGACTCAAGTCAACAGCTTCCTGCTTCTTAAAACCACTTACTACCACACCTCTCGCTCGAAAATAATCTTGTAGCTCTGAACAAGATTTGATCTTGAACTCCATGGAAGACAATAATTTCATAGAATACTGATAACTTATCGGCATCCAAGCACATCAACAGAATCACAATGAAGGCCCAAGCGCTATTGTTTAAAAGATTTTGCCTCATTTCCGGTCTGACCCGCAGCTGGGGCAAGACCAAGGTCATGGGTTCCGGTCGGAAATACGTCAGTCGTTTTCTTACGTAATTATTAACACTACTCGCTACTATTATTATTTGGAAGTCATCTAGATTCAATAGGCCATGAGTCTATCATTCAAAGTGAAGAGTTTTCGTCATAAATTCGACCCACCGTAAGAGGGACAAGCCAAGAAGTGAGGCAAACTTGCGCCTGGGGTAAGGTCATGGGTCGGTGGGATTTCCCAAAATATTGGTGAACTCGATTGCAGAACAGAAATGCTCTGACACCAAGTTTTCTCAAAAGTAATTCACATTACTGAGGCATAAATACCCAACGGACATCACCATGATCTGGTGTTAGACCCGGAAAAGTTCTCTCCACAAAATCTGCGGGTGGCAATCAGAATTCCATCGCTAGCCCCGAAGTTGCACCTATGGCTGTAAGAGGGAAACTATGTTATTTTTGTTTTCTCCTTTGTTAGCCAGTGAGGTAATATGCATCTAGCATAATAAAAAGCCACAGAGCTGCCTATTAGATTTTTTTTTTTTTTAATAGCGTGGAAGTACATGTACATGTAGGGAATTTGACCATAGACTGGAAAGACCAAAATACAGCATTCAGATTGGACTCTTTGTAAACCGCGTTCGCCGAGAGGATGCCCATGTATTGGCCAAATTTGGATTGTGAAACATCACGCAAAACGGCATGCCTTTTCGATACGGAATGTTTTTGATCGGCCTAAGTACTTCCCTTTGTCAGACACAACAACGGGCCATTTTTTTCAGCCAGCTAGATAACTTCCCTTTGCCACGTATAAGAGGTGTAACACAAAGCGGGGAAATGTTACTTTTTCTCTTATTTGATTGAAACTTCTGATGCGAAAATAAATAAATAAAATAAAATAAAATAAAATAAATAAATAAAATGAAAATACGAACAAAATTATCACAATAGTAATAAAAAATATTTTGATCACATCGTGAATTTTTCCAAATTTTTATGTTGCACATGTTTCAAATAACAAAAGAAGTGTTTTTTTCTTTTCTACAATTGATGTTACACCTTTTGTGCCCAGCAAGGGAGAATAACTTAGCTGATGGTCAAAATGGCTCATTATTGAAGAGACGTTGAAATGAGGAAAACAATCACTTTTGTGCTCTTTACTTGAAACGAATATCATAACAAAATATGAAAAATTCATGGCGTAGGAGAAATGTTTTCTTCTGATCGTAAAATGTTTTCTTCTGATCAATCTCTCAAATGACAAGAAAGAAAAAAAGAAAAAAAAAGAAAACGATTTTTTTCTTCCTACACTGTTGTTCAGCACCTCTTTGTGTTTACAAAGTAAATTAATAAGATGGTCAAAAACAGTTCCCTTTAAAAGCCTATACTCTTTTTGCCTTACCAACGTTGTCACTATACTAATATTTTACAGTAACGCTTGTTGAGTAACTTTTCGCCCAGCTGTGTGTTCATGTAAAATTTAATATGTTCATGTAAATAAAGCAGACGACTATCTCTGTCACGTTGACATTATAATATTGCCATCAGGAGGACGCTCATACCAAGTTCATTGGGGACACAAAAGAAGAGATTAATAAATCTGTCATCATTGGAAGAACCAATGACGTCTTCACCAGCTTCTCGAGGCTGTAATCCTTATGCGTCATTTATATTATATTTGCTCTCTTGCAATTACGGCATTGAAAAGATGCGCGCAAAGCGCTTTCCGTGTAAGAAAGAAATTCCTTAAATGCAGTGGAGTTTAAATATGATCACACCCGGCTTTTTTTCTTTTTTTTCTTTTTTTTTGAGGATGGCATATTTGAACGTCTTTTTTTTTTTTTGTTCCAGGTCTTCAGTGTGGCCTCTTCGTACCCGAATCATGAATGAAGCTGAAAATAGAACTCGTGTGTTTACATTAACGCTTTGTTTACCGAGACGGCAGTTTGGGGATTTCTTTCATCCTTCATAAGTATCCAACTTTATTCACTGCAAGTTTTGTTCAGCGGAAATGCTAAGTTTAGAGCTAACTTTAGGGCTTTCAATAGACTGGAAAGTGGAGGAGAACAGAAGATTCTATGTTTAACCTTTGACAGAATGACAGATTAACACTTGGCAAGAGTTAAACCCCTGCATTCTTTTTAAGCGAAAAAAACAAACAAAAAAAAAAAGACAAAACGTCGTAGATTAATTTTGGCGCAATATTTTGTAACACGATTTTAACGCTTTGTAAGTGTCCAGCCAATGTTGACTAGGAAGATTCCCTGGGAACTAACTACTTTATTGATTAAGCTATAGGAGCTGATCATCAACTGTTGGAGAGAGAGATGGGGGAGGAGGGGGGGAATAAGAAGAAACTAAATCACGCGAAAATTAATTTGAGGTATTCGGCCAGCCAACGGCAGAATGCACTCCAATACGTTGCGGCACCCCACCGTCAGCCTTTTATACTGTTGGGCATGGGGTCGTGATGTTTCTATAAACACTGACAGTTCATGTAACAGTAACGTTATGATGTACGTGAATGATGGTGCGTTAGCGGCGGGAATTCCACATACTGAATGACACGATACCGAAATAAGGACAGACTTGAACTGAACTATTGTGTATACCTGTCCTGTGGCAAAAGGTTGTAATGAGCAATTTTTTGGGTTTTTTTTTTAGCCAATGAAGTTGCTTTCCTTTCCCAAACACAAGAAGTAGTATAATACAAACACTGTAGAAAATATGAAAAACAAAACAAATGCGAAAAAAATGTCACAATGAGAAATAAAACAGTTTCATGATATGATGAATTTTTCACAAGTTTCCGTTCCTCACGTTTCGAATAGCAAGACAAAAAGTGATCTTTTCATTGGTTTCAAATGAACTCAGCAATGGGAAGTCATTTGGCTGAGGGTCAGAATGGCTCATTGTGGATTGAAATAGAGTTGTATTAGTTTGGCAGAGTCTCTCGCCCGTTTTTGGAAAGGTGGAAGGAGGGGAGGGGGAGAGAGAGAGAAAGAGAGGGAGAAAAATCGAAAGGACTGAGCTGTGTGCCATGTGCATACAATGCATTATCTACCTACTCTACATGTTGCACAGCTACCCATTCTTACTTATTTGTCGTAATGGTTAAGTTTTTGTTGTTGTTTTTTTTTTTAGTTAATTACGACATTGCGATCGCAGTTGCAAATATTACAATTTTCTCATGATTTGTATCCAAAGGGAAAAAATCGGTGACTTTAATCCTGCGACTAGATCTAGATAGTTGGAATGTCAAGTGTGTGAAGTGTACTGGTGATGATTACATGCAATATTTATTGATAAAAAATATTCTGGCACACTTTTATATATAAAATATACGCTTTATGTTCACGTACGTCTACAGAAAATCATCATTCATTAGCGATTTATGTCTCAAATTATTAATTTCCAACTTACTTATTGCCCAAAAAAAAAAAAAAAATTGCGAGAGATTGCAGCCCTGATGTGTAAAATTATAATATTTGATCTAGTTCGACATAGTTTCTTCCGATTTGAACAACACAAAATGAAAAACGAATGTACATAAACTGGATCTATCCCGAGATGCCGCCGCACAAAAGCCGCAATGTTGGACTGAAGTGAGATCAGATTTAGTTTGGCCTAATTTCTGCCCCCCCCCCCCCCCCTCCAAAAAAAACAAAAACACATGTTGCGTTTCATTTTATTTATATTATTTTCGGCTAGAATGTTCCATCTGCGTGTATGGTGGGCGTTCTAAGCCATTTGTGACTGCGAAGATGTAGTAGCACATTAAAATTTGTTGTTTATCGCAGTGACGGTTGTTGATGGTGTATGTGATTGTTTTTGGTTTAATTGCTTTTTGTGAGCCTTTATGGTATGTGTGTATAATGATCTTTGAAGATTTCAGGGATGTGTGTATGCATGCTTTTTTTTTCAACATTTGAAGGATGTATGTATATCAGGATGTGTAATTGAAGGATGTGTGCATGCATGCTTTTTGAACCGTTGAAGGATATACATTATATGGCTTTTTGAACATTTAAGATGTGTATAATATATATTATATTTGAACAGTTGAAAGATAATGTATGTACACATATCCTTCAAATGTTCAAAAACCAAAGGATGTGTGTATGTAATAAGCTTTTTGAACATTTGAAGGATGTGTGTATACAAAATGTTTTTGAACATTTGAAGGATGTGTGTACACATGCTCTTTGAACTGTTGAAGAATGGGTGTGTATTATATGTTTTTTTGAACAATTGAAGGATGTATGAGTATTACATTATATTTGATTATGAGTTTTCGAACATCTCAAGGACGTAAGTATACTCTTTACACCTTTCAATGATGAATGTATACTAAGGAATACTTTTTGAATATTGAAAGGATAGTTTATATATTATGCTTTTTGAACATTTAACGGGTGTGCATTATGGTTTTTGAACATTTGAAGGATGTTGTATATTGTAGGCTTTATAGACAGAGATGTGTCTGTATTTATACTTTTCGTGCGTTAACGTATCGGGATATGTCAGACAGAGAGAGAGAGAGGGGGGGAGCGAGAGAAAGAAAGAGACAGTTGGAGGCAGGAGAGGAGAAGAGGTTGAGAGAGGGGAAAAAGAGATAGAGGGAATAAAAATTTCTCGACACAGAAGGAACAGAAAGGACAAGATTGAAGAAATTGTTCGCTTTTTGATTACTATAAAACTTGGAAATCTGACAATAAACATACCGTAACATTAATTGTTGTTTAATCGTAACTTTTGCTCTCAGTATATTTGCATGGAAGACGTTTCATCATCAGATTTGCCCTGCAGAGAGAGACACACACACACACACACACACAGAGAGAGAGAGAGAGATTCCACTGCATTGCTATTTTCTGTTGATATAATTTGTGCCTGCCATGAGCCTAGTGCCGAGCGACGCGTTGTTATAGGTAGATATCACACACAAGGGCCGTGAGTAGAATGAGAATGCACCTGGCGCCCTTTTGCTGTGTGCGCCGGGCTGCTTGTTTTCATTTTAGTTGTTGCAGAAAAGTAGGGTTGGGTTTCGGCGATAGAGATAATATGGGAGGCGTGAAGACAATGTGGAGAAAAAAGGAGAAAAGGGGAGGGGTATGCATGATAAGAGCCTCGGTGGGATGGAATTTTGGATTTTCCTTTCCTCCGTCGGAGAAGGCAAAAAATAGTAGAAGGCACTTAAAGAGCTTGTTTATTTGAGTGTACATTACAGTTCCAAGCGCTTTACTTTGTATTATTACCACGACAGACTGGACGGACACTCACGTAGGTTTTCACATTCCTGAGAAGCATACGGGTTCAAGACGACTTGACACTAGTCGTTCATACCTTCATCAGTCTAACGATAACACTCTCTATTTCTAGTGGGGTATCCATTTCAAGGTGAATCTAAATAATCTGAAAATGTGTCTACGTTGTCGTTCTCTTAAGACTTGAGGCCTGGCAAGAGATGAAGGTTGCAGAGAGAAAAAATGAATGCTCTGAATCGTGGTGATCCCGTGATGGTGACCGGGAATATTTTTGTTTGTTGACCATTATGAACTGTCACCAGATACAGGCACTGACCTCCTTTGTTTAGGCTGCCTGTGTGGAGCAATATGAACAGTTCATGCATCATGGGTCATTATTTTGTTGTGCAGTCATTAGTGTAACAACAAATGTCTTACAAGGCAACATGGTAAAATTTCAATGCGTCTGGATTGAACAGACCTAATGTTTTATACCATAGTCTACAATCCGATTTCTGTCATCATGTGACCAAGCCAGTCAAGGTGGGAAATTCAGAATGGGGCCCGTTCTCCATTGTATGTTATTGTAGTATGTTATTGTTTTTGTTGTTTCTTGTTACTGTGAGGAATACAGAAGAGTAGGGAGGAAGATGCTGGAGCGGGGTAACGGAGCGATAAAACCTGCTGGTTCCTATGTGCCAAGAACGAAATACCAAACGTAATGCATATTATTATGTTGTTTACAAGTTTAGTGGCTTGGCAATACAATATACATAGTATGATTAGGAGACAGTGAATCTGATGTATTTTGGTATAACGCCTTTTTCCTGAAAACTGGGCTTGGAGAAAATCGCGATGTTGTGTGCTGTTGTTGTTGTTTTACTCTCTCTCTCTCTCTCTCTCTCTCTCTCTCTCTCTCTCTCTCTCTCTCTTATACCGTGTGCACAAAAAAATGCAGTTTTAAGAGAAGGAAATGCTGCAATAGGTGGGCCTTATCATATTGTGGACAGGTTATCTTTGAATAACTTATAGGTGGGGGAATCATTAAACGCCGTTGAAAAAAAAGACGTTTTGGCAACATGTGCGACAGCACTAGTGTGCTGTGTTGGGGAGGGGGGAGGGAGAAGTCCACCCGAATATCCAATTTCAGGGTTTCCGTGACTGCTCCGATGGTTTGCATACACAGGGTTGAGGCAACAGGAGAGAAAGAGAAAAGAAAGGCGGAGAGAAAGACAAAGAAAAGGAGGAATGAGAAGTTGATTTTTAAAGTGTGTGTGCGTGTGTGTGTGTATGTGTGTGTGTGTGTGTGTGTGTGCCTCCTCGAAAGAAGTTGGAGGTTTTATGATCACTTAAAAAAAAAAAAAAAGAAATCTATTAGATGCAGTCGATGATAGACATAAAATTGCAATTCAATGATAGTGTTTTATATTAGGTTGTTACTGTCGTTATTTGCCAAATTTTGCTTCATTTTGTTTGTTTTATGTTTATTTTGTTTAGACAGGCCTACTATTTCAGACACATGTCGTCATTTTCTATTTTTGTACAAAACGCACCGCGCTCCTTTTTGTATGTTTGTTTGTTTGTTTGTTTGTTGTTGTTGTCTTTGTTGTTGTTGTGATTGTTCCCATTTGTTTTCCAAATTTGTCTTATCACAATCCCTATAGCAATGCATGCTCAAGAGACCACAGACCTTTGCATGCTATTAACTCGCTGTTGTTGTAGCCGCCATAATTATTTTCCTATGCAGAGAAATGGTTGAAATTTGTAACTATGTGGGTAATTTTTTTTCCTAATCAGAGAATTTGATATTTCTCTGTGGTTCATCACTATTGATATCAGTGAGTGATTTTTCTAAGTTAACCATGGTGTGTAGAGCTGAAATACTGTGACATCTGGAGACAAACATACATGTACTTTTTTTTTGTATCTTAGGGCAGGGAGGGTTAATTTGACTTAAACCAAGCAAGGCGCGCCTCATGTTTTTGAGCCTTGAGCCTGGGCAGTGGGCACGCGACAGGAATCGACACGCGCCTCAATCAAGGACAATAACAAAAGAGAGAAAAAGGCTCGAACATTAGGCTAACTCGAAACTGTACTTTGACAAATTTGCCGTTTTTTGAAAACTTCTATTTCAAGAAAATCAACTGTTAGTTTTGTGATCTTTCTTTTAGCACATAGTAAACAAAGTACAGTATTTAATGATTGGGGTGATGCAATAGGTTGCCTTATGGTATTATGGAACGTCATATCTGAATAAGTGAAGAAATAATACAGGAGTGAAGATGCATCTTAATATGATATGAAGTCAGTTTTCCCCCCATACTATGCACTCTCTTCTATAATTTACAAGGCTAGCTTTGTGCTGCTGTTCCTTCATTGTCCCAGTAAAATACAAACAAAAGTACTCCCAGAGTATAGTTTCACCGATGCCAGAAAACACAGTGGCTGTATTTTTTTCTCAAAACAAGACTTGGATACTTAGTATGGTTTACATAAATGCCTCTCCTCGATTAAACTGTGATGAGAAAGGCCATTTTGTCAAAGTACAATGAGTTTTAACTGCGCAGTTAGAGGACGTGCGTCATCGTACTTGCCTGATGGTCGTCTCCCGCCACTTCCGACCACAAATCTGCCGGGGGGGGGGGGGGGGGGAACTCCCCAACCCAAGTCTCTTCTGGTC
>JBCEWB010067606.1:0-13391 GCA_039654565.1 Peronia peronii | reverse complement strand
TGGATGGATGGATGGATGGATGGATGGATGGATGGATGGATGGATGGATGGATGGATGGATTGATGGATGGATGGAAAGGTAAGATAAGATTCGATTAATGAAAGGATGCACCCTTGCCTTGAAGGTCTACCGATACTTCAGTAAAGACATTCTCTCATTCACACATTGACAAGCATCATTCGCTTCTTCCAACTCCCTTCCCAAAAACGCAAAGAAACTAAGAATAACGGGAAGCCAAGCCAGAACAGAAAAGAGACAGTGACAGACAGACAGAAAAGAATGGAAAAAAGAACGCGAAAAAATGAAGGAAAAAAAAGAGAGAAACCAATGGAAAGAAGAAAGGAAAGTAAAGAAGGACAAAGAAGAAAAGACGAGAAACAATTGTGAAGAAGGAAAAAGAGAAACAAAGAAAGGAATAAAGAAAGAATGAAAGAAAGAAAGAGAAAAAGAGGGAAACAAAGGGAAAAGGATGAGAGGCAGATTGAAGCAAAAAGACTATGTAAACGACAAGAGAACAAGATAGAAGGTAAAGTAAAACATAAATAAGGAAGAACAGAGCGAATGAAAAAATATGAACGAAAAAATATAAAGCAAAAAGGGAAAAAAAATTAGGAAAAACATGATGCAGTGAGATAGACAGAGAAGAAGAGAAGACGAGAGAAATTAAGAGCAAGGGAAAGAAAGATCAAAAAGAGAATAAAATAAACGAAAATTAATTGAACAACGAGAAATAACAGAATAAACGAAAAAGAAAAGAAAAACGAAAAAAAGAAAGAAAGAGAGAAAGGGAAAGAGAGAACGAATGAAAAAAAGAAAAAAGAACAGACCAAGAAACAGAGAGACAGTGTTAACAATCCATTCATCAGTTAGCACATTCAACTAACCATACATCTGTCGATCACCCATCTATATGTCACTGAGAGAAAGACAGAGAGAGAGAGAGAGAGAGAGAGAGAGAGAGAGACAAAAAAAATGGCATACGATATATCAGAAGCTAGCTTTTAACGCCTAAGTTGCCAATTCCAATCACAGAAAATGTCTCATTCAGTATGGGAGTCCACTTATGTCATCTCAATAAAGCTGATAAACGGGATTTCTCCAGCCATTATTTGTAATTTTGCGTATATATTCCAGACACGTGTCCTTGCAACAGTGATTCAGGAGAAAGTGGCCATGAGAGAAAAAAAAAAAGAGAAAGAGAGAGATTATATGGACAGACAGACATGCATATAGAAGGCAGACGAACAGACAGATAGACAGACAGACAGGCATGCAGGCAGACAGACAGGCCCACAGACAGAAAACAGACAGACAGGCAGACAGACAGACCGCAGGCACACAGATAGAAAGGTAGACAGACAGGCAGATAGATAGACAAGCGTAAGATAGATAGACCCTAAACAGATACGGAGACAATGAGAATATGAAAAAAGATTAGAAATAGATGAAAAAAAAAAAGATAGACAGAATGAGAGAGACATATGTACAGACTGTCAGACAAACCGACAAACATATAGCCTAGACCGACAGATAAGGAAATAAGGATAAGAAACAAAGAGATTAGAAATAGATGGAAAAGAATTGATAGTGACAAAGAGGCAATGGGGAGAGAAAAAAAAGCAATATCAAAGGAAAAAAGGAGTAGGGACAAAGGGAAAATAAAAATAAAAGAAAAGCAGAATGAGAGACATGGCGAGACAGCGGAATTAAAGGAAGGTGGACAAAGAAAGAGATAGAAGAAAGAGATAAAAGAAGATAACTGGAGAAGGAGAGATTAGGTTCCGAGCGGGAAAGAAACAAATTAGGCTGGAACAGAAACAGATAATGGAGACAGACGAATTGAAATGTAGATAGTGAGGAAAAAAAAGAGAAGAAGCTGGTGTGGAGACATATACTTTCCTCTGGGTATTTTCAGCTTCCTTTTTTTTTTTTTTTGTTCCATTAGCACCCAGTTTGCCTGATCCCATACTTTAGTGTGACTTAGAAATAAATGAGGGAAGACGAAAGAGAGAGAGAGAGAGAGAGAGAAAGAGAGAGAGAGCGAGAGAGGGAAACAGACAAACAGACAGAATGACAGATAGATAAACAGACAGAAAGACAGACAGATAGACACAGACAGACAAAAGGACAGACAGACACAATCAGACAGAGAAGTAGAAAGAAAGACGACGAAGAGGACAGCACGCAGATATCGATTAATTTATCTGTTTATCCATCCTTCTGTCTCTCTGTATCTGGATCTGTCTATCTTTCTTTGAATCTGTCGGCCTATTTATCTGTCTAAATATCTGTTCATTCATCTCTCCGTCAGTCTGCCGTTATATCTGTCTATGTTTTGCTGTCAATAATTATAATTATCTGTCCACCTGTACTTTTACGACAATAAGTACTAATGACTGTTCATAGTTTCATGAAAACAAACATACTTGCTGAAATTAGCTGTCCTGTTTACACTGTCCTTTTTAGTTCTTCGAACACATTAAAAGTGTTACTCAGTAACTGTATTTATCTGGCTCCTTCTTCAAGCTAATCATACTTCCTGAAGTTCTGTTCCGTGGTAGCTTACTTCACATAATTATGGTTCCATCCTTATAGTACGGTCGGAACTAGGCTTTGCCTCGAACTAGGCCGGAACTATCTGACCCATCCGCTTATTTTGTTTCAAGAATGAGGACACAAGATGTATATTTTGATTATAATCTTCTTTCGATATCAGATCCGCCCACATTGAAAGTAAATCTGTTCATTTGCTTTATTTCTGCCAGTAAGGTGATTTATACGTTTACTGTCAAAAGAAACTGACGGACGGAAACTTTAACCCAATGAAGCGTCGAAGATCCGATATGCCCAGCGACTCATGCCTTACACTTTTCATTTTATTTTCGAATTAAATCAGGGAGACAACGTGGCCGAGGGAATTAGCGTCTGCTTGTAGATGACAATATGAAAAGTGTTGCTGGTTCAAATTCTACAGAGGAGATAGGAGAGATTAGAAGTGCCTGTTTTCTTTTCAGTGGCTCAATGTCCCTTGGCTTCTGGCCTTCTCAGATAAGGGTTAATATTACGTTTTGGGATATATTTTCCATGTGCATGTTACGCACGTTAAAGAAGCCTTAGCAGTTATTAAATGAATGAAAAGTAGACGAAGATTCGTGTTAAATTTCCAAACTCTAACAAAAACGTTCTCCTCAGCAAATGGGTACGTGCACACTTTTAGGATGAAAAGGCTGTATTGCACATGGTACAAGACGAATTGGCAAAAACTTCAAGAACAAAACACTCATCTTACACATTTCCAGCTGATTTAGGTAAGCAATAATTCTTTGAACATGAATAAACGTCATTATAGAAACACTGACAATCCGACACTTACAGGATTCTTTACTCCTTTTATCATTCATATATAAGCTTCAGTAAAAAGTTTTAAAAATGCAAATAAAAACATACAGATTAATCCTTATCTATAAAAATGATAAAAGGATATTTCCACCTTCCGACCCACATTGAATAAATAAATAAAGTAATAAATAATAAATGAATAATTAGTAAATAGATGAATACACAATAAATAAATAAATAAATAAATAAATAAATAAATTATTATGTGAGCTTTTGAGTTTTTGAGCAAATGGACTAACTTGCTTAACCACTGTAAGGTGCTCACAGTACACGTGTAAAAGTGCGATGCAAGAAGGCGGTGAGGTATCCCACGAGACTGCATCAAATGTGAGATATTTAAACTCTTGTTTTTGTTTACTGCCACCAGATACACTTCCAACCTTAGGCTATTTCCCCCTTCGATCCCTCTTTCTTCCCATCAATAATTCTTAGTAGTAAGACGCAACTACTGGCCTCGAAAATAAACTTACTGCATATTGTATATGAGAAAACGGCCCAATGAGCCACTTTTTCAACTAATTAGGTTACTTCTCTTTGCCAAGAACAAGAAGTATAAGACAAGCATTGTAAAAAAAAAAAAAAAACACTCTAGCTCCCGTTGTTGAAACAAATGAGATCAAAAAGAAAAATATGAAAAAGTTATCAGGACGAGGGAAAAAAAGTTTCTTCATAATAATGGTAGATTTTTCAGAATTTGCCGTTGTCCAGGTTTCAGATTACAAGAGAAAAAGTGACTTTTTCCTTCTTTACAATGTCATACCTCTTGTACTTAGCAAAGGGAAGAAATTTGGCTGGCGGTCAAAATAACCCCTTAACGGAGAAACCTCAGCTACCCAGTGAACACGGAATTTTGTCAAAGACAGCATTTCTCAGGGAATGACACCCCATGGATGCAGCCCCACTGTTGTCAGAGATTCCTAGGCTTGACGGATCCAAACAATAAGGAGCATTATTACACAGATGATTGACACACATTATAAATAATACAATAACCATAATAGAAAAAGGTTACAAAAAGTATTAATAGCATCACAGAAGAGTAATCTGTCTACAATTTAAGCAGAACACGAGTACAATTTAACCGTTTCACAGCTATGCCAATCCGTCCATCTATTAGCGATAAAGTCAGCCTTCCTGCCTCCATCCACTGCTAGCCCCGGATCTGTGCACAAGCAGCCGGGACCCATCCTCTGCTTTCCCACATACATCGACTGTTGGTCAATATTACTTATTTTTTAGTTACATGAACTGGCTGATCTATGCGCCTGATTTGTGCTGTCATCTCTAGGTCATCTGCCAATAATCCGCTTGGGGCATCTATCAAAAGATTCTGCGTATAGATATGAAATGCTGGTCAGTAGTCGGAACATTAATTGATCACGGGATCACAGTAGTCAGCAGAGGCTAAATCTCATGGTAAAAAATAAAATTACCAACAGCCAGCAAAATTATAACTTACTTGTCTGTAATATGATAAAAAAAAGTGTACGAATCAGATCCAGTGAGTTAATCGTACAATAGTTATTCTGAGTAACAGTAACAACAAAGATATTATCAGAAAACTCGTTGTCGTAGTCCATATAATGGTATTACAACTGGAGAGAGTGCAAGCTTTAGATCTTTTGGATTAGTTCCGGTTTACAACAACAGAAAACAACAACAACAACAAAAAACAACAACAAACAAACGAACAACACACACACGCATACATACAGATATTAAAGCAGCGGATAAACTGACCGAATATCTAAATACACTTGGAGAAAATGTAAACTTAAGCTCTGTTGACCCAGTTCTGGGTTACCTGAGCAAACATGAACAACAGTAACAAAGAAACTTACGATCAGCAAAGTTTGTCAGTTGTCTAGAATGTCTGTGGTGAAGAGGTGGAACAGATATAGATCTACTAGGTCAGCTCTGAAAGTCACGTCACCGTTGACATAATGGGATCAGACATGACCGCAGGGGCTCGAGAAAATTCCACTTGAAAAATTAGTGACATTTAATTCATTAACCCCAGAAGTGTCAGAAGAAACATCTGGAACTTTAACCCTAACAGTATCGCTAAAATAAAGTTGAGCGTACTAGATTTCTCAAAAGACGTTAAATTGTTCATACTTGATCCTTTCACTGCGAGGAGAATACAATCGCATTTTTCATAAATCGTTTCAATTGATAAATCTAGTGGCTGCAACTTCTGTGTCATTCCAGAAATCGATATCTGCTTCTGACTTATTGTTTCCCTCCAGCGTTAAAACGGCAGTGTACAGGACAATCGCAGCAAGAATACTGCACTCCTCTGAAGAGGAGAAAAAAAAGGAGGCGGTAAAGATGATGTTGATGGTAATGATGAGGATGTAGACAATGTTACATAGCAAAGCGTGAAAGCCAGTCGTTCCCCTGATGACACAGCTTTTTGCAACACAGTGTAATTGGTTTCCTGAATCTGTAAGCCATCACGGATCATGTTATCAACTAAAATATAGAATGTTTGTGACAACATTTGAAAGAGAATTGAAAATGTCGCTCGCCTTACTTGGAATCGAGAAACAAAAGCTGAAACTCAACTCCCCACATGCATCCTAATTGGCATTTATGGGATGAACCCACCATTCTCTCTCATTTCCCGGAAACAGGTTGTTTCAAATACGTCGATGGTTCCAATAAATGTAACAATTTTCGTTCCTCTGCCATGTTGAACTGAAGGCCTTGCCAATTATGTTTCACCGTCAATGCCAGCCAATAACTCGCACATAGCCCGATGTTTATCTCGGCACTGAGGCCTTTGGTTGAACATGCAAACTTTCGTTGAGCCCCATACAAGCAAGGTACCTGAGTTCAGCTGCCCAGCAAGTCTCGTTGCTAGCTACGAGGTTCGGCTCTGCTCGGCTACATAATAGTTTTTGATCGGAACACATCTTTATTTCTGACATTTTGAGTTGTCAGCCCTCAACATTCAACTCCACTACCGACAACACAATCATTATGACTCCCCATAGCACAAATAAATTCGGCACGAAAATTAATGTGAACCGAAATCCTGATTTTTATCCTCTGAGCATAATGTGATTCCATTGTTTCAAAGCTGTGACTGACAAGACTCAGTTACCTTGTATTCTACTCACAGATATTTCATGTGCAACACCAGACAGAAGATAAGAGGGATTTTATGAGGAGTAAACGGTTTGAAATCAATAGTTGTGGGTATTTAATAATTAGTTAAGTGGATGTTAAATTTTCAAGCCTTAATATGATAATGTGCTATATTTGCGATATTAAGGTGTATTAGTTTAAGTTATGCAGTTTGGTTCTCAGAAAAATACGTGTTTGTCCTACTGTTATTATAGTATATTATCAAGATTGGTAATACTGTGGACATCCAAACAATTCACACGTTACTGCTTTCACAATAAGTATTATGTTCTCAGTGTTCCCATGACGAAGATACGCGTAGGAAAGCCTATCCATCCATCAATGCGTGCATGCATGCATCCACCCATCCATCAATACATGTATCCATCCATCCATCCATCCATCCATCCATCGACCCACTCACACAGGCAATACAATCTAAGAAGATTGTGGGATTGTCTAAGCCTTCACAAGATTCTAATGTACTTACTCACATCAATTTACTATTAATGTTTCAGATTCTAACGGCCTGCTGCTATGTAAAGGAGCGAAAATGAATACTAAATGTTGAAGCAATTATTAATATAATACAATCCTTTTTCATACAGTTAAATTTTAATAATACACGATGAATGCGAAAGAAACAAAGAAGTGGTCAAAATGTTGAAATTCCATGATGACATTGTCCGATGACATTGTATTCAGATTGTTGCACTCCAAATTGAATTTATTATTGATAATCTTCTTGAATAACGCGGTGCCATTTTACGATCCCCTTTTAACTTTTAACTCTCGGGACGAATTTATAGTGTTCTTAAACAGAATCACATTTGATAGTTTCCAAACTTGAGGGCTACACACTGTACTATTTGATGTCAGACAATATCAGTACAGAAGGTGTAGCACTGTGAGGGCTGATGTCACAAATTGTATTCGTTAAGCCATCGTAGGACGGATTTGGTTTTGCAGGATAACCCGCCAATGTTATGGCAATTGGCAACATCAAACTACAAAGACGTACATGAACTATAAATGAGGTAAAGACAGGATCAGCGAAGGAGGGAGGTCCAAATGTTCTGCAATGCCCATGAGAGATCGTTCGATTGACAGTGTCAATAAACATCATTGCTGATTATTTTCGATTGTTAGTTAATACATTCGTTAGTTCTCTATGTGCCTGTCTTGTTATATTATTTTAAAATTTTTGTTTATCTCATCTCTCGGGATCTGGAATAACTTCTGAGAGACGTCAGCAATGGTCAAGAGCTTAACAAGGACAGATCATATTCCAGTTTATCTACTTATTTCAGTTCTCTGTCATTCGATTCTTTGTGTACACGTTCTTTCTGTTATGCCTGCCGCGGTTCTAGAATGTATTGAGTCATTTCATCTGCAAAGTTCTCGCCTGCAGGAGGGCCACAAGATTAATGGTTATTGTCTGGCAAAGGGGCGTTGCTCATTCCTCAATCATTGATGACTTCCTGCTTCCTGAGAATCTTGAGTAATCATATCGGGAGGCTGAGCTGGTCTGACCTACTTCTGCGTGTGCTAGGTCTAACGTTCTGTGATAAAACGTGGTCCCCTAAAAACGCCGTTTGCATAAGACCGCGTGCCAGTTTCGCCATCCCTTGAAATTAATATCTATTTGCGTTTAATACTTAGTTTAGTTCACTTTTAGTTTACAACTTCTGATGTAGTAATGTGCCGTATTTGCCAAGCTGGAATATTTTTTCGTGTTCGAAAATTTGGTTATGCTGGTATGTATCCTGCCCCTAATGAAGGCATGGGTTGAGAACGATGAAGTTATTTTTCTCAGGCCACGATGTGTTGCTTCTTTGGCAGATAGTCTACCTTACTAATGTCGTATTTATATTTAAAACAGATTTTTCCCTGCAATGACGACAAACCTCTCATTCATTCTCGTTAAACACATATTCAAAAGTGCGTAGTTTTTTTTTGAGATTGAATAGTGCGACATGCTGTGTTTCAATATTGTGGAAACTTGTATTTAATGAAACAGGCGTTTTGTCAAAGTATGTTACAGATGGACATGGAACAACTTCGTTGGTTGGTAGGCTTTACGATTTTCTCTTTCATCTTTTTTTCCGCAACTCAGCAGTGTGGAAGTTGATTTTGGAGCGCATCGCCATCCATCCTTTTCTCTCTCACCAGCTATCCTCAGTTGTAGGCAGTGAGAGCTAAGCCCAGAAACTGTTTATATATGGAGGAACAGTACTCCTTTTTTTCTCTTTTTGATAAGATAACGATATGAGAGAGGATAAGGCAGAAATAAGATAATTTAAAATCTAAAAAGATAGGATAGCTTTTTTGTCATGAAGAGAAATAAGAAGATAAGATGAGACAAAATAAGTTTTTGTCTTTAAAAGAAATTCCGTTCACAGTTGATGAAATTCAGTGAGCTGTACACACAACTTATATTCACACTGATAGGCATACAGACAAAAATAGCAGGAATAGCACAGAGCAAGACAGACTCAAGAAAAACTGGCGCAATGTGATAAGTCCTTATCGCTGATGGCTTTTTTGATGTTATTATTGTGTTGTTATTGTTGTTGTTGTTGTTGTCATTGTTGTTGTTGTTGTTGTTGTTGTTGAGTTTTAATGGCGCGTCAACACGATTGCGGCTATATTGAGCATTCTTTTCTTTTCCTTTGTCCAGTTCTCTGTTTCCTTCTCTCTCTCTCTCTCTTGCTTTGTCTCTTTTTTTCTCTCACTCCCTTTCTCTCTGTCTCTTACTTTGCTCTCTCTCTCTCTTTCTCTCGGTCAACCACGCCATTTGTTTCCTTTACTTTCTTCTGCTTTGTCATGCTCTGTGCCAAATGACAGAAGATGCAAAACGGTCTCGGTGCAATTTCATTTGTAGAAAGTGAGATATAAAGAAAATCAATTTCGTCATTCTTCTTGCGTTTTTCCCTATAGTCTCTCATTGCACACATATCTATTTATTTTGTGCACTTTTTATTCATCTTCCTAACCATGAATAAGGAGACTGATCACCCAACCAAAGTAATAATAATAGAAAATGATCACTGGCATAATAAACAGCACTTATTCTGATACAGCGCAAGCTTTAAACGCATTACTGTATATTACTATTCCAACATATCCAGACTGAGACACTCGCTTTCGATCTCAGTTTAATGGGACATACACATGGAGAATACCTTTTAGATGTTCAAATATCTATCAATGTAACAAAAACATTCTCTGTCTATAGTCATGACGTGCCTATTTCAACGGACGAGTCAGAAAATGCATTTAAATTGCCGTTCCCTGGGGCAAAATATTGACCAAAATAGAATTCTGACCTATAACTTCTTGAACCCAGAACTTTTTGTGCTCAGAACTTCTGTTTCTGAATTTGACGACCCAAGTACAAGGCCACGGTTCCCACAGTAATGTTTGAGGTTATTTGTGTGTGTGTATGTGTATGTGTATGTGTGTGTGCAAATGTTGCCTCCCATTAAATGGCATTGTCAGTTGATAAACTTCCTTTTGATGATCATTTACCTCAAGTACGACTATTTTTAGTGTTCATGTACACAATGCTGACTAAATAAATATCATTAATTTGATTTGTTTTATCCGTCCCTCTATTCCGGCAAAGGTTGAGGGGGAAAAAGTTCTTCTCAGTCCATGCGTGTGACTATATTGACAGCCTTTATTGACAGCTATATATATGTATAGCTTTCAGTCTTAAGGAAGTAGGATTATCTCGGCTTTGACTGACTGTCCAGTTTCATGAGAAAAATCCTGTGGGTAAAAATATGGAATTTGGAAATTTTGTCCTGACAATGAGGTTTCGCCTACTTTCATACGATTTTTAACTGTTAAAGTTGCTTTCACGTGCGTAATACATACACCGGGCCTCCGAAATACACAGTTATTAAAAAAAAGAATGAATCGATTCCATGACACATTGCCTCAGTTCTCAATTGAGCTCACGGCAAGCTCAATCTATGGACTTCCGGAGCTCCTTTCAAATGCAGCATAGATTCCTGCCATTTGTTCTCAGAAATTTGTGGTCGTCCTGGAATTTTGCCTTCAAATGGACACCCATTCTCTTGAAACTGATGAAGCCATTGTTCATAATAGAGGACGGATTAATGGCGAATTACTTTCGAAAAGCACACTACACCGTGGCAACTGAATTATTTTTTTCGTGAACTCAAGAAAGTAGAACGCCTTCTGCTGAGGACTCGCCATTTCGAGGGTAAACAAATAACTGAACGTTGCAGGAAGAACGAAGCGACTATAGCGTCCCTGTGGCAGCTGCTCAAAACTTTAAAAAACAAAAAAAAATTGTCTTTTAAATGGTAACTGACTCCTTCCATGACGATGCTTGAGAACTGAGGCAATGCGTCTTGAAATCGGTTCATTCTTTTTGAATAACCCTATATATAAGTCATTACCTGAGAAGGCTAGACGCCGAGCTGTCCTACCCAAGAAGCCAGGAGACCGATGAGTCATTGGAAAACATTCTAATCTTCTTTCTAATCTTTACCATTGCCCTCCCTCCCCCTACAAATTCGAATTTTGAACCCGCGAGGTAAATTTCTCGCCGAGGAACAGAAACCTTATTCCTCGCCCAAGGCGAATTCAGACAGACAGCCTGTCTAACTTATATCACACTTATATTTAATACAGGTTTCCCCTGGCACCGACAATAATTTCTGTTGATCATATTATATAAAGATAATACCTTTTCATTCGATGTTCATTACTGTTTTCACAGATCTGTGTGCTGCTGGATGGAGAATGCTTGGGGGAAGTTACAATGGTGATAGATTATTCGCTTTTGTTTCCTGATCAATATGTCTCGTTGTTTCATCAATGCTGAGCTGGACGACGTTGGCACAGCATCTGCACGACGCACTGCTATGAACGTGATGGATAGATAAAACGAAAAAACAACAACAGCAACAACACAAAAGCCAACAGAAATCATTCACCGCCTTCACAACTCATTCAGTCGTTTTATCACTGTCGAATTCCTGGAGTTCAGCATCATAGCATCCCCACTTGACTTATTGCTGTGAAAAGGAACAAACGGGACAAAGAAGAATAAACAATAACAACAATGCAACAAGGCAAAACGGCCACTGCCTTAATAACTCCCATTAATCATTCATATCATCACTGCTGATGTGAATTTTATCGACATAGCAGGTGTTTGACCTTTGCATATTGTTGTGAAAGGAATGTGACGGGATAAAGAAAAGCAACAACAATTTTAACAATAGTAACAACGGAACAACAGAGAGGAACATTCTTTGCCTTAATGACTCGCTTCATCATTTCATGTGTATCGAGTGCTAGACTTCGTCACCATGGCATTCAATTGACATGTTGCTATGAAAGAAATATGTTGCTATGAAGGGATAAAGAAAAACTACCAAACAAGAGCATAAATAGCAACAATAACAACACTAACAACAAAACGACGACGTATTATACTCACTGCCTAAATAACTTGCTTAACTGTTTCATCAGTGCTGAACTGGACTTCAAAGGCTTACATTGCCTTGTGAAAAGTAACTGGTGAATACAGAACACTAAAGACAGCAATAATGTTTACAATACAATTAATAGCTGCAACGACCAAACAATAACAACAAACGACGTTCTTTCCCGTAATCCTTTCATTGCCAGACCCCCTTAACCCTTTTATTCACAGACCATTCAAACCCTCAGACCTGTAGATCTGGCTGATTAAAATTTTATTTCAGTACAGAAAGAGACAGTGTGTTTGTAGAAAAACACTTGGCAACGAAGGAGTTAATAACTCATTGGGTACTGTTCACTTTATTTCAAGCGCGATGACGTACTATCAGCAAAGTATCGTCTTTATAGACTTACCTGTCCAGACCCATACACAGCTGAACGCCTCGGCGGCAAGCAGCGATGTGACGTCACTAGACCGAGGTGACTATGAACAGATCATCAGCATGTGCTGTAGCAAACTCAGTGACTGCATGATGCTGCAGGTAGGTCTCATCTTATCTCATCTTATCTTATCCCTTATCTCGTCTTAGCTTATCTTATTACATCTTGTATCATCTTATGTTATCTTATATTACCTTTCTTTACCTTATCTGTCTCTTTTATCTTATATATAATATGCTTTATACTACAAACCCGCCATTCACAAATAGCTAGACATAAGGACCTTTTCTGTATCTGTGGGTGAAATAAGATGTGCGTTTGTGATATCTGACCAGTGAAGTCTTGATCTGGGATGTGGGAGGTGTGATTTTTGATGTGATTTTTGAAGTCTGTTCAGTGATTTGTACTGTATGATTTATAAATTGTGGTTTGTAAAGTGTGATGTGCGCCGTTTGAGATGATGTGATATAAGATATATATATATCTGTTATATATAATTTGTAATATATGAGCTGTGGTTCATGAAATACGGTCTGTGGTTTGTGATGTCAAATTTTGTAATGTGGGATGTGTGATTTGTGATGTATGATGTGTGACGTACAACGTGTGATTCGTAACCATGATGTGTATTCCGTAATATGTGATTTGTGTTGCATGATTGATAATGTGTAGTGATGACTTCTGAGGTGTGATGTGCCAGTTGAATGTAACGTGTGTCTTTGATATCTAAGATGTGGATTGTGGTGTGTCATATTGTGTGATGTGTTGTTTGTTGTTCTTTAAATGACAATAATGTATCTTTTCAAAGTTTCTAGGAGATTTTATGATTTTATTTAAATGGTATATACTGTTAGTTCAGTAAATCAGTTGGAAACATAGATAGACAGACAGATAGATAGATAGATAGATAGATAGATAGATAGATAGATAGATAGATAGATAGATAGATAGA
>JBCEWB010067595.1:0-13391 GCA_039654565.1 Peronia peronii | reverse complement strand
ACCGAGGCAATAATCGCAGTATCGATGTAGGCACTGGTTCATTTTACAGTAATCGATATGTGCCAGGTCGCCGAGGGGCCGCAACACTGCGGTGTTGCCGAATCCTGGACTTATAGTGCATGTATTTTTGAAGTAAGGGATGACAGGTTAATAATTTTTATGTCGTAATTTGTCCCGGGGGGGGGGGGAGGTCACTACCAAGTCACAGCTGTGGGGACAAGGGATGAGGAATGCTTTTTTATGTTCCTAGGCATGCATGTCTGATGACTCATACAGTTAGCCGGGAGACAAATGATTTCAGCCTGTGCCATTTTTTCAGAACAAATGTAATGTTATTGTGTGACAAACATTTATTGTAATCTTTTGTTACCTAAAACTAAAAAAAAAGCATTTGATTTAGATCTCGAGTCTAGATCTACATGAAATGGGAGTTGCATTCTGTCAAATCAGAGATCTTTATTATCACTGCACACTATGGGAAATGCGAGTAACAGTTTGAAGGCTATAATAGGCAATTTCATCGATGTGAATAGTTACAATCACAGTAATGAAAATTAAGTTTGTTGTTGTTTTCTTCGTATCTTGCCAACTGAAAAAATGATGTATATTCAGGCATTATGAACTTGATGAAATACTCTTATTATTCAAAACATTTTAAATTAATTGTTTCTATTCTGAGTTGGGTTTAAATACAGTCCTCTACTAAAACACATTCACATATTCACTTGAACCAGGACACTGAATGTATTAGTAGTTTTGACTCATAAATGGCATTGTGTGTCAAATTTTGTCGGTGTAAATATAACTTGTGGTTTGAAGAATAATCATCATCACCATTGCTACGACTTTTTCCACTATCAGTACATAGATAGATTATATATGATTTAATAATTTAAATTAATTGAAAGATTTGTCATTTCTCCAAGTTTCATCACCCTCATCGCCAAGAGTCTTATTTCAACTCAGTTTTTAGATATATCAGCAACTAAAAAACTTGTACTGTTTTACTTTGAGAGAAAATTGCTTTCTGCATCACAAGAAAATATTTTTTACACAGGTCTCTGCAATCTAATCAATGAAATATGTTGTCTTTTTTTTTTTTTTAATTTATAAGTCCTGCAAACTCACATAGTCTTAAGCTTTCCTTTTGTTTATCTATCCCAGCTACAGAAGCCTAACTATTATTACTGTAGTGGGTAAATTGTATGGCTTTGCAGAAATCAGTCCACATTTATGCTGTAAAACACTTGAACAGTTGTTAAATCTCAGGAATTTGTTATTATTATTTATTTATTTATTTAATTTTTTTAGCAACAGTAACAAAAAAAAAGGACTTCAGTCCAATTTTTGTTCCGCTGTTTTTAATTAATTCATGTGGTCTGTGTGGACTGCTTTAAAAAAATATATGAAAAATGACCATCAGTTGCCAACTTTGTGGTCTTAGTTTGATGAATTGATTCATTCTATAGTGGAAGGAATACTTCAGCTATATCTAAAACTTGAAGGCATATTTCATTTTCTGCCATATTAGAGAGTTAGTGACAGTTAGTTATGTTGGTTGTGAACCTGTCAGCCGTCAGGAGGATGGGTTATTTTGTAAATGACAGTGGCATGTATTTTTGTAGGATGGGGCTGAATTACTTAAATTCAAGACATCGGTTTATATCATACTGAAAAACTTTGATATTGTTCTCCACAATTACTATCTATCAGAGTGAATAAGTTAAGTTGTTGATCTGCTGACAGGGTGTATATATTTTTCATGTGCAGGCAACTTTGGAGCTGAAGGAAGCATTCAAGGATCCTGCCACCTTGCAGAATTTATGTCAGATCTTGGGAACATCACAGCAACCCCAGGTATAAATTTTTTTTCTACTTGTTAATGGATGAAAATCAATGTTACCAATTCTTATTGAGACTTTGTGTTTATAATGAAAGATTTACTTAATTGTGTGTCTCTATATCTCAAAATGTTTCAAAACTATGTCTATGTGATGAAATTCAGGGGATTGCTGCAGTACTTGTTGGGGCACTTTTCTTCCACATTCTAATGTTAAACAATTGTTCATAATCACACAGTGTTAATGCTTTTCACTTGCAATTAAAAAATTTGAAAGGGTAATGCAGCAGTCAAAGAGAAATAAAGCAAGAGTACTGTAGCTGCAGGATAATTGCTCGTGATGTTTAACATTTATTATCACAAATATCTCGAATAGTAATGTAGTGATGGTCCTATAACATAAATTGGCACAATTAGACACTTTGGCTGTTTGTACTTTAACATGGACAGAAAGCTTCCTGATTTTTTCTAGGGTAGCTTTTGAAGCATGCTGTTCGCCAAGGCAAAAAGGTATTATATGTCATATTTCTATTGACTAGTTATGAAGTCTTTCAATATTTTTCTGTTTTTAAAGGAAAATTAAGGCATTTCCACATGAGTTGCAGAGCTCAATTTTCAGTGCTTATGTATGCCATAATTCTCAGATTCGTCAGTATGCTGCTGTTTTAATCAGAAGGAAAATTCACAAGTCCAAACAGTGGGCTGCACTGGATGAAGGCATCAAAAACAGGTATTGTACAAACACTATAAGTTTCATACCATATTTTTGCCTGCAAATGCAAGATCTACCATGAACAACTGCTGTCTTAGATTTTATCTATAATTGCAAAACAATATGAAAACCTTGTTTCTATACTGGCAGCAATAGAGCATATACAGTATTGTTAAAGCATATGTCTAAAAAGACAAAAATGTGTGTATGAAAATTGCTGTGGGACAAGGAAGAGTTTATTATTCACAGCAAGAGAACTCATCAGAAATGTTAAGGGGAAATTTTTAGTAGAAATTATTCAGGTACTGTTCACTGCCAAAAAAATAATATTATTTGTTTGTTTATTACAGCATAAGAGGTAATATACTACAGCTCCTTATTCAAGAACAAGAGTAAGTATTACCATCCAAAATCTGTCCCTGTCCATTTTTATTTTGTTAGGGGTACAAAAACATTTTTATGTCTTTAAAAATTCGTGTTTCCCTGATAGTATGGGATCTTCCCAGCTCTATCACTTAAAACAAAGCTTATGAAACATTCCAGATTCATGATCTGTTATAGCATGTTCCTAGCCAAGGATGTAAAACCTACAACCCAAGTGGGAAAACCAACCTTTTGGTCATCATCAACTATGCTACCAGCTGACTTTGGATGTGTAGGCTTTTATCTTTTTTTTTCTTCTTCTTCTTCTTTTTCTTCTTCTTCTCCAAGGGCTCAAGCCAAGCAGAAAAGTGAATTCTTTTTCAAACGCTGTACAAAACAAATCTGATTCAAAGAATAGGGATTACAATTGATGCAATAAAATTGTTCATTAACAAAATATAGAGGTTGTGTCTAGATCCAGGCTGAGCAATTTAAAAAATATAGGGAGATGATCATGTGCATTTTGTTGCAACACTTGAGATGGTCTGGGAAATCTTCACTAAAACAAATGGTGTGTCTTTTAAAAGAGACTGATTCAAAAGCACAGTATTTGGAGAAGATTAAATTTAGATATATGAAAAAAAAAAAACACCCGATGTTGGTGAAAATGTTTCAAGTGCTGAAGGGAAAAGATGGCAAAAAGAAAATTTTTAAAGTGTGAAACAACAACTGACATTATTGTACAAATGAAATGAGATGCAAGTGGAACAAAATTGTTCATTATATGTAGTTGCCTCATCTATTCCAGTGTACATTGCCTGTGTATATGATTTTATGTGGGCTAGCTGCAGCCGGTTTACTTTACATATAAATTGTAAATGTGTACACAAAAAAAATAATGAAAGATGAAAAATACTGTTTGACATGCCTGACTCTATTTTATTGATTTTGATGACTGTGTTTATCTGATATATCTGTTCAGCCTGATAAAAATGAGCCCCTGTAAATCGTTCTGTGGCAGTATTATATGCATTTATTTTTTTTAACATTCTTTTTTGTGTGGTTAATCATCTTCTCACAATTATCAAATCTTTTTTAATCGGATTTTACTTATTTTCCTTTCAGTATGACAAGGTAGGATGAGAACATGAAATTATTTCTCCATGATAAACAGGCTGATGAAATTATTTCATTATATGTATATGTGATTTTATTAGGAAAAGCAGTCGCTCAGCTATCGCACAAATCGTTGGTGTAATGGCCCGTCATGACACGCCCGGCAACCAGTGGCCGGCCCTCTTTGATTTCTTGGTTTCATTTGTTAAGGATGAGGACCCTGCTAAAAGAGAGGTGTGTTACACTTTTTGTTTTAGAGACAGTATCAGTCCTTGAAAGCCTGATTGTCGAAGTGTCTTTACCATTGTTTTGAGACTGTGGCAATTGTATGGAGTTTAGATACTTTTCATTAAAAACTTAAGTTGGACCTGTATACTGACATTCTGTTTGTACACTTTTTGTGAATTTGGCGCTTTTAAGGATTGAATCGCAGTTGGAAGCAGTGACAGTGGTAAAATTTGGCTTTCAAGGATTGATATGGCATTTAGGAATTACCTTTTTCAAAAGGTGAGGACATGATTGATCATTTACATCTGCACATATTATTGAAATGGAAGATATCAGAGAATTTATCTGTGAAGTGTGTAGTATGGATCCGGTGGTGTGCTGCGCTGTTTCCAGCAGACAGCAAATCAAGTTTGACAATTTTGTTATTTTTTAAACAATCATCTTAGCACAAAAATATCAATATGAGATATTAAACCATTTTGTCTTCTCGGTACATTTTATTATGTAAGGGCCACATCTCTTATACAGATATTCCACTATCTCCACTTTTTCTAGTCCAGAGACTCCATGTTGTTCATTTCTTTCTGGATGTCCAAACAGCTACTACAGATTTTGTAACCTTTCTTGCCATTGATCTGTGCCAGTATTTTATATTGCAACCATTTCAAACGGACTCAAATTTCAGTCCTCACAGACCCAGAGGTTTATATTCCATGTGATGAAAAGACAAGCTCTGCATATATTTAGACTCTTACTGCTGCCTACTGCTAATGTGATTCCATGCCTGAATACGGCATGGCTGAGAAAATTTACAAATTTTATTGAGTTTTAATCTTCAAAAGCATGTTAGTCTTATTATTAATATGTATGTAGCCTTTTAATCCTAAGAAAATAGGGTTATCTCAGCTTAACCTAATGCTTGGGTCAGTAGTTAAGAATTAGTTTTATGTCAGTCCTGGAATTCAGGCTTGATTAGGTTTATCTGAATGAAATATCAATTTCATGTATTTCCTGGGCCTGAACTAAACTCAAACGCTCAAACGATACTTGCACTACAGGAGTCAATCTTTTTATTAAGTGCCAGTTTCTTTCTAAGTAATTTATTTCAATTTTTTTTTTTTTTTTTATTGATCTATTTGGTCCCTAACATGCTTGACCAGAAAGCTGAAAGCAATTTAGTACCTGTTAATGATTTTCTTTTGTTAATTCTGATGTTATAGCAGTCATTGCAAACAGTATCACAAGTGGTCAAACCATTCATAATGTGACACTGACGTTTGCACCCTGCATTCTTCAATTTCCAGACAGGTATGCTTGTGCTCTCCACCATCACATCCATCGCTGCCGAACAGATGAAGCCTCACATGGTGTCGCTCCTTACCTTGCTGGCTGAGGCTCTAGGGGACAGGGTTAATATTGAGGTGGCCTATCTCTCCATCAAGTAAGTAGACTTCTTTCTTTTTTTTTTTGGTTAATTGCTCATAATTTGTCACTCACCATTTCACATTAAGGTAGTTTTTTTCCAATTTTTCATGTCCAGAGTTTTTGACATCCATTTTATACACCCATAGTTGTGACATCATCACCTTCATTGTCATATTTTTTCTTCTTGTGATTTTTTTTGTTATATTTGTATATATATATATATACACATCTATTTCAGGTCCATGACAGATCTGGTGTTTTACATTGGGGATGATGAGATGGTGAGCTACTGATCAATGGGAATATTGTTGAATAAACAGTTGAAAGTTTCAAATTTGATAAGATGCAAAGAAATTAATTTTGGTCACACTGTCTCCGTAGACATGCCAGCAATATAGCTAACCAGAAGGTTAGTAAAAATTGCACACAGTTTCATTTTTTAAATGAAATTCCTCTGTCTGTCTTTTTGTGTGTACGTGTGTGTGTTTTTGAATAACAGTTGTAAGCATACTATTGAATTCTGAGATGTTTTTTGGACACTCTGCTTTCAGAAACATCTACAGAATGTTGTTCCTCGTGTGCTGGAAGTTGTACAAGCACTAGCAAGTGTTGATGAGGTAGATATGATGTTTGAAATGGTGTGGGTAACTGTGTAATTAATGGATAATAATAATACAACAGGTTTGTTGCATTATTAATTTGTTTTATATTTACAGTCAGTAGTGTTCTAGTTTTTTTTTAATCAGAATTTATCAGGAATGTCAAAGTGAGATAAAACACCTTCATTCATGGTGTGCAAGGCGTAAAGATTTATCACCATTGTCAGGTCTTAACAAATGTGGATATCAGTTGAACAGAAGTCCACATGTATTTCATTGTTTTCTTCAGCAGTTTGCATAGCTGTTGTCAGATGATTTACACACATACTTTTGATGTAATGTAGGGATGTCTCATTTTTCAAAACATTTTTTGATTATGTTCCAGAAAACAAAGCAGAAGAGAGAAATATCAGATGATATGAAATGTTTTTCCAGGATAAAGCCTGTGTAGCGCTGGAATTTTTCGATGAACTGTTGGAGTCAGAAGTGGCCATCATTGTCCCACATCTTAAACCCCTGGTTCAATATTGTCTGCAGGTATGTACATAGATTTTTAACACCTCAAACACATGATAGAATTAAACAGCATTTACAGGTGCATTGCACCAATGGCATGTTGTTTTTTCAACAAAAAAAAAAAGTTACTGTACGAAAATATGAAAAATATATCTAATGTGACACTGAAAATTGAATGAGAAAATAATTTTTTTTTTCATTTGTCAGGATTCAATGAACTTGCATTAATGAAAATAATGGCTTTGATATTTGATAACCCTTCATAATTCTTACCCTGTGCATTTGAATAAACTTTGCTCTGCAAAATGTATTAATTTTGAAACTTCTCAGGCATTTATTCCTATTCCATTTATCACAGATTGCCAGCAATAAGGAATATACAGATGCTCTGAGAGTGAAGGCTATGTCTTTTATAGCCTCTCTGATCAGACTAAAGAAGAAGGTGAGTTTCACTGACAAGCTGCTGTTGGAAACAGTAAACCCACAAGTTTTTCAAAGGAACAGCAGCATCTGCTTTGTTCCATAGCATTGGTAATCATTTCACTCCATATGACCCATTCCTTCAAGGTTATCAGTACTTTGATCATGCATTCTGCTTTGAGCTGTCCAAAATCTTCTCTCCCTGTCTGCCTCGACATCTTTTTTCTTCCAGCGTTCCTGTGGTGACAAAGAACTCCCATTGTTCTTGTCTCATGACATGGCTGATGAAAATGAACAGGGATTATTTTTAACAAGTTCTATTACTCTTGCCTTTCCTTGCCAACCAAGGATGTTGAACAAGCTAGAGGAGAAAAATACCACTTTTCTTTTTTGTCATTTGAAACATTGATCACAAATAAAAACAAAAACGAAAAAAATTGATCTTTATTTCTACTGTCAAGGAAAATATTGTTCTCCCATTATGAATTTTTCATGATTTATGTCCCACCAAATGTGATTTTTTTTCCCCTCTTTATTATGCTTGTTCAACTCCCCTGACAAAAGGAAGTAGCAGGACTGGTAAAAAATAATACCCTTTAACATTTAAAGGAAACAGCAGTTTGAAAAATCTACCCCAGAGTTTATTCTCCTTGTACCCACTTCTTTCATTATTGTCCAGTTAAGTTATTTCAGTTGATACAGCACCATATATAAATTTGGTTATTTCTCCTCACCCAGACTGTGCTGAAGCATCATCTGATTGATCCCATACTCCAAGTTCTTCTTCCCATTGTCTGTGATGAGGATGAAGATGAGGATGATGATGAAGAGGAGGTGGAGGCTCACAGTCCATCACAGTATGCTGTACAGGTCAGGGTCACTGTTGGGATTGGTCTTTTATCTTCATAATTGTACATAGCATTTTGTTGTTTCGATGCTGTATCCCTATTCATTTTAAATATTGATTTAATGATTGACTTATATTGAAATTATGCAGGAGATGCTGAAACTTAAATATCACAAAACCTGGATTTTTGGGAAGGCATGTTTGTCTGTATGCCCAAATTGTACCATATTCAGTTTCACAGCTGATGATTTTGAACGTAGTTAGTAGATATAAATGTCTCTCATTCTGTATAGAGTAACAATACAGGAACATAATATACAAGTTAATATCATGAACACAATGAAAGGATCAATGTTCACTTGCAATAGGCTGCAAAGAAGTGACAATGTAAGAAGTTATCATTTTTTCAGCATATATTCTCCTGTGGATAACTGGATTGTTGTGACTTGTTACAGGTGATAGACACTATGGCTCTCCATCTGCCTGCAGAAAAATTTCTGAGCAAAGTGGTAAGTACCATAAAGTATTAATTAGTCAAAGGAGGTTTGTGTGGATAAGATGTCTTTCAAAGATGGAAGCGATCACGTTCTGAAAATGGAAGAGAGAATAAAAATTTATATCAGTTCATCATCCCTTGACTTTGCTAGGTTCCCAGTAAAAGATAACCTCACGAGTCTCAGTGATACACATAAGTAATCGCTGCATTAATTGGCTTTTATGACCAGATGATTATCTTTTCAAGCATAACATTAAATATCAAGTATAAAGTGTGGTGCAGGGAATACTTATGTCCATCTTTGTTTTCTCTTTAGAAATACTCACAGTATCCTAAGAAACACTGCAATAAATTTAATTTCATGAGTGCCATTTTTCATGCTTTATTTATTGTCATTGTTACAGACTCCAATGGTAGAAACTTGTTTGAAAAGCAGTGAAACGTCACACAGAAGGGCTGCGTATTTGGTTATGGCTGTCATTGTTGAAGGTTGTGGGGACTATGTCATGAACAAGTGAGGAGTTTTCTTGTTTGACTTTACGTTATTGTTTGTCCCTGCTTGAAGAAAAAAAATATTCATGATGTCACCATGTTTATGTAAAAAGTGATTTGGCTATAGTTTATACTTTTCATAAGTAAAGACTTCAGGCTGTTTGTCACATGCAAAGTGATTTGTTTTGGTTTGTTTGTTTTTGTTTTGTTTTATAAGATTTTACTCGGATCACTATGTTTTATTTAAATATATATTTGAGATTTTTTGTATTTATTATGATTATGTTTTGTTACTTTTAAAGTTTGTTTTTTTTAATTGTAAACAAGTTTATAAGCTGTGCCACTGTTTTTCTGTGACTGTGTCTTCAGAATGCTATCTCAGATGCTCCACACAGTATGTCAAGGTCTGAATGATTCAGCTGTTACAGTCAGAAATGCTGCCTTGTTCGCAGTGGGTCAATTCTCAGAACATCTTCAGGTGAGCTTTATGGTCATCAGTTATCATCAGTTTGCTGTTGTAACTTATAGTAAAAATTTTATAATAATGTTAAAGCTAAATTAAAGACAACCTGGTCTTGAAGGTGAATCTTGTCCCATTAGTTTACAAGAAAGATATTTCGCACAGCTTATTAAACAATTTTGTTTTTTTAACTAGCTCCATTGTGAGTCTTTTTCAGCTTTGCCTCATTAAGGTGCTTAACTTCAACTACCTTTCGCCTACTTTATATCCTAATGTGTGATATCTAAATGATATGTATACAGCAAGCTAATTATTTATGAGAAATTATTTAACCTTATAAAAGAGAAACAATACTTTTTCTATAAAAAAAAATGCTTTCATGTGATTTCATGATTATGTTATTTAATATTATCTATTTTGCATTTCAGCCTGACATTAGCAAATATGCATCCGAGTTACTACCTCTGCTGTTCCAATACTTAAACAAGTCCATGGAGGAGGTGGACAAAAATCCCAAGGGAGTCATCAAAAGTCATTATGCTTTAGAGATGTTTTGTGAGAATTTAGGTAATTGCTAATTTAAAACTCTTTCTGTTCAGGATGACATAAAGACAATCCAGTCAGTACAAGCCTTGTTTGTTATCAAGAATGGAAGGAACGTTTGCAGATGAGCTTGGTTTTTTTTTTTTTTTTTTTTCAGTTGTTGTGGAATGACACTGGAAATACATTACTGAATTTCTCACCACCAGATTTTTTTATCAGATAATGTTATGACAGTGGACATGTTCTGAATCTTCCTCTGTAAGCAGATTGGCTATGTGGTAGCTAAAACTATTGAAATACATTAAAACTTATAATGTAAATGGGGTAGCCATGATCATCTGTCATATGACAACTGACTGTGTAAGCTCACTATAGTCCAGAGTGAGATTTATGATATACACTAGGGAGTAACATAAAAAGTAAAAGACAGATTGGGTGTTTTACTTCAGAAAGTAATTTTAGAGAACAGACTTTGAAGACAGATTTACTTTCAGCCACACTAAATGATCTGGCAACAGGGATATTGAAATTCAGTTGTGTCCTGTGGCAATACATTTGTTTTAAAACTAGTTCTAGGTTTTAATGTATTAAATCAACAAAGGAGCCACAACCATCATGTGCAAATTGCAAGATTAAGAGTGAATCTCTGCAACTTCATTTGCATCACTTTACATGTTTATCAAAGTTTTGCTGCACAGATGTGTTGTGGACATTGATTTTGAAACGAATGAAGTGATGCTTGGTGTCATTACTGAACCTTCCAGGTGCTGGTATCCTTCCTTACCTACCAGACCTGATGAGATACTTGCTGAATGTCATACAGAATTGCCACCTACCCAAACCTAAGGAGTTGGCTATCAGTGCTATTGGTGCTGCAGGTAACTCACAGAATCAAAACTTTTGCTGTAGAAATCCCCATTCTCATTCCTTGTATCTGGGCCTGATGTCTACTCTTTTTTTCGTGTAAAAAGTTATTGGTGCCAAGGGATAGGAAATTGAGTATACTTTTCTTTGATGAAAAGTTTTATCCAGCGATAACTACGCTGTGTGGAGATTAGTTTTCACATTCAAAGTTAATGCTGCATCCTTGTGGTAGAAATCCTCACTCTTAATCATTGTGTGTCTTACATTATGCAATCAGGTGAAATGAGCCTGGTGTCTGCTTTTCATGTATAAAGTTATTCATGTCAAGGAATGAGAAAATGAGTGTGCTTTACTTTGGGAAAAAATTATATATACTTAACACACCTGACTGCATGACATTATATTGCATTGTTACTTTGGAATCATTTTGTATCTCATCTTGTAGTTTTGTGACACAATTGTAACATTGACAATAATTTTTTGCCTTTCCTAGTGACTAAGTTTTTTCAGAGGTTATATGGAGTGACTTGGCTTATCTTAGGTTAAATCCACAAAATTATTTTTTATGCAAGATGCTGTCATCTTCAGACTTCATGTTTTTAACCCAAGAACTGTGAACCATGTATTTATACGACAGGTGAAACGAATCCCTGCATACGACGCCCGTGTTTATTCGTGGGGGCTCCTCGTTGCGCTGTGATATTTTTCATCATGTCACTTACTTAAACTTGGGATTTATCGGCCTCAGTTTTGTCAAATTATCGCCATAATAAGTATGCGCAGCTCAATAGACACTCCTTCACAAGGTAAAGGAAACTTTACCTAATAGAACAGTGGGAAATTCCATGCCAAAAGATGAAATCCACTTGAATGGAAGAGAAGAACAGAAATCAAAGGCCACATGGCACACTCAAGTGGTCCGAAACTACAATCAAAAGAAACTATATTGTCATGCGAGAGAGTATCAAATACATGCAGTCTCTTTGTTTATACCATATTGAATAATAACGCAGGCTTCCCTGACCACTTGATCCACTCAACAAATTTCGCATTGACCCGCGATCAAGCTGTTGAGAGTACAAGTGAGCTATAATTGCTATGAATGAAAGCAAAGTAGCCTATGTATCTACTAGTTTATATATCAGATAGTTCTCTTGTGCTCTCACTCTGCCATTATTAGATCACTTGTATATATTTCTTTGTAGTCACTACCGCCCCATCGACGTCAGCCGGTCTGATCTGATAAGAATAATCTAAGTCCACGTGGTCACAGGGATGATAGTTTGCACTTTACACTGAGATTCTATAATGTAAACGTAAATACACCCCTATGTGAAGTGGTTTTGTCCAAGCAGTTGCATCAGATTCTGAGCAAATCTGTAATGGGAATGGTCTGTGGGACGAGGGATGAGAAAATTGGCACCCATATGAAAATGACGTCTTTGTAAATACAGTCCCTTCTCCCACCATTGGCTCATTGCAAATATTATTACATGTGAAGAAAGGGTGGAGTTAGGGGACGGATTAAAGAAAGACATTGGTAGCAAGGTGGTCAGTCTGGGCCTGCATTGTGTCACTCCAAAGCCAGGGCGGAGTCTCTAAAGTCACAACAAACACCCTGAGGCTACGTACTAGCGCCGAGATCCAGATTGACAAGCCCAGCAGGGCGTTGTAGCCCTTAGGCTGGGTCGCAGTTCTAGAGTTAATATCTATTTGATTTAATTTAGTTGTTTTTGCTTTTTTCTACTGTTGAAAGACATCAAAGAAATGTTTTCGTTCCCAATGCTTCTGTCATGTTGACTCTTTGAAAATTATTTCTTTAATTTTTGGGCAGTATTGATTATTTTATTATGAGGCTCAGGATGACTCAAGTTATTTCATGACTATTGCACCCCAAATTTCCTTCATTTCAGACAAATTCCTAACACTTAAATTTCTTGTGTTTACTGTCTACCTGAATGTTTTCACAGCTAATGCAGCCAAGGAAGAAATGCGGCCCTACTTCAAGGATATCCTGGAACTCTTCAAAGTCTATCTTACTGCCAACGATGAGGAAAATGAAGAGATGAAGAAGTTACAGCTTGCTGCAATAGGTGAGAAATATCCACTTTCACTACGTCTGTGGTCATCTGTGATGCACCAATTTAATTTGATTATGTATTGTTGGCTGATCACAATTGAAGGGGTAGTGCATCAACATTTTGTTGTGTCAAGTTTCTTTTTGTTTTTGCCTCAGATGAAATGTTACGGTTATTGTATAAACCCACCAACAATTTTAACAATTAAAGAGACGGGATCGTTCAGACTGCTCGGCTTCCCGTAACTGACCGCAGACCGGGCGTGACGTCATCTATTTCCAGAAGGCACACATACAGAATGATTGAGTGGGCCTGTTCAGTATGTAAACAATGGTGTACTGTGTGGCTGAGAACTAACTGTCGGTCGCAAGATAGTCAGGCGTTTTTAAGGG
>JBCEWB010067584.1:0-13392 GCA_039654565.1 Peronia peronii | reverse complement strand
GCTGTCTCCTTTGTTTTCAAACCGCCGGTATCTGCGTTGGTGGAAACCACGTGGAGATGACAATAGCCGATTTTTACTTTGTGGCGGCGCTGACCAGTTCGATTTAAAGGAAATGCACGGCGATGGCTTCGATTTATGCAAGAGGCATTTAATAGGCGCAAAGAGGAAAAAAAATCTGTTGTTTCGTTTTTATTCGATTAATCAGAAATTCATTTTATCAGAGTTCGGTTTGCGTGGACTCGACTGTATATTGTGCTGAATGTTATGCTGTTTAGTGTCATGATGTTGTTAGTGTTAGAGAAACAAACCAAGAGGCAGACTATCAGGAAGAACGCAAGAGCTAGAAGGCAGAGAGAACTGGAAAAGCTGGAGGGAGGTTTTAGCTGTGGTCTTAGTAGATTCTGAAGGGAATAATCACCATAGATAGACATTATCATGGGAAAAAAGACTGACACTCACTATACTTTTAGAAAATTGCGATTTACTCAAAATGTGCTTTTATTGCAATAGAACCCAAATTTTGTAAATTCTGGGCATGGGATTTATTTGAAACTTACAGGAAGTGTGCAGAAAGGTAAGATAAAGATTTTGTCTGATGGTTTTTTTTAAATTCAAGAAAGTTTTTTTTCCACAATTTTTTTTCTTAAAAATGTAAAAATTTGCATATATTATATAGTGGAATTTTTAAAAAATAGCAATAAATACATTTTACAAAATATCCAAAAAAACGAGACAAAATCTTTATATTGGATGAAAGAATGTTTCTGCAAAATTTGGTGGTTTTGTCACTGATAGTTTATGAGAAATGTGGGTTGACAAGTAGGGGAAACAAAATGGCAGCTGTTTTCATGCATTTCCATGGCAACCATTAACATTTTACATGAAAAACTACCCTAGGGTAAATGAGGGACACACTTCTAACACGTTTATAGTATGAAAAGAGTGTTCAACAAAAAAATGTGGATTTTGGCTTTCACTGCCGACCTTGGCCTTAACATGAATCAAAAACTTTGAGATTTGAATGAGGCATAGCATTAAATGTTGAACTAAATTATGATTACCACTGATATTTCAGGCTCAGGCTTTCACTTTCATCCTGGCTGGCATGGAAACAGTGGCCTCCACTATGTCCTTCACCCTCTTCTTGCTGGCCACACATCCAGAGATCTGTCGTAAGGCCCAAGACGAAATTGACCAGAAACTTGGCAAGAACAGTCCAGACTTTGACAATATTCAGGCTTTGACATACCTAGATATGTGTTTCAATGAAACAATGCGCATGTTTCCACCTGGATTTGCTGTTGATCGAATGTGCAATGAAGATGCAGACATTGAAGGTGTGCACATTCCTAAAGGCATGCCTGTGCTTGTACCAATTTATGCCATACATCATGACCCAGACATCTGGCCTGAGCCAGAGAAATTTAAGCCTGAAAGATTCAGTGCTGAGGCAAAGCAGGATCGACACCCTTTTGCCCATCTCCCATTTGGCTTTGGCAACAGAAATTGTATTGGGATGCGACTGGGCCTAATGGAGGCTAAAATGACACTGGCTGCTGTGCTACAAGCCTTTACTCCAGGGCGTTGTGAGAAAACGGTCTATCCTATCAAACTATCAAAAATGCAGCTGGCAGCTGTGGATGGTGTGTGGGTGAAACTTGAGGCTAGAAAATAAGTTTTTGCACTGTCATAGACAGGCAGCTATATTGTGAATAGATAACCATACATTTTATATCCTCTTGTAGTAAATATCTTGCCGCTACAATTTCACTTTTGAGTAGTCCTTAAATCCCTCAATTTTTTTTCATCATCATCATCATCAAGGCCTTTTTCACTCTGTATCAGGATATAGGCCTCGAACAACAGGCTTTCACTTTTTCCTATCCTAGGCACTTCTCACTGCATCTTTCCACTGTAGCCCTCCTCTCTTCAAATCATCCTCCATGAGTGTTCTCCAGGTTGTTAGGGGCCAACCCCTATTTCTCTGTCCCTGTGGGTTCCATTGAAGTGCATGCCTTGTAGTATAGCTGCATGGCCTCCAAAGGGTGTGTCCTATCCACCTCCATCTTCGTTGACCTGTCTCTATGTCTAATGGTTTCTGTCCTGTCCTTTCCTAGAGAACTACATTTTGAATGGTATCTGACCATTTGATTCGCAGGATCTTCCTCAAGCAGCCATTTATGAAACTCTGAAATTTGTTGGTCCAAGTCCGAGTTAAGCTCCAAGTTTCACTTTCATACAATAAGACTGACTTAATATTTTTTAATATTATAATTTTTGTGAAGCGTACCAAAAAATTATTGAAGTGTCATATTCTTGCCACACTTAATGGAGGGTATAAGAAAATTAAAAGGATTGGAGCGGCTTCATCCCACGATAGGATGTCAATTCTGTTATAAGTCTAGCATAACCTGATCTTTAGAAACCACAAATGGTTGGAAGAAAGTAGGGAGAGTGAACTGAAATGTTTTGTTATTTGAATTTGTCAGACTAATTGCCATTCTCTTGGTGAATCTTCAGTTTTGTGTTGTGTTTAATCTACAAAAGGGAACATTTAAAGTACATATATATATCATCACATTCCACAACCTGCTATAGGAACTCTGATCATAGACATTTTTGTTTGTTTGATGTAGTTTGTTTGTTGGCTTTTTTTTTTTTTTTTAAAAATGAGTTACAGGCAAAAGTTACTTATTTATACAAACTTACACATGTATTAGCCCATATATAGTGTGCAAATTTTCTGTGCCTAATATGATTAAAAATCAACTGAGATTTCCAACTAAAATGCCAAGTGGGAGAAATCATTAGAGTACCAGGAATTGTTCTTTCCTTTTCCCCCTTTTTCCCTCTCGATTTTTTTTTCTTGTCATAAAATGACAGCACTTTATGCTCAGTTCTGTTGTTGATACTAGTGTTAGTGTAAATTTTATTCTTTGAGAGACTTGAACAGGTTTTGGGTGAAGATTGTATACATACATACATGCAAAGTTTTGTTGTTAATGCAGTTCAAATCACCATTTATTGATGCCATGTCTCCAGTGTCCCATGTCCCCCTCTATTCTTGTTCATATAACTTGCTAAGTGGCATAACTTTATGTACAGTATTTTTGAAATGACAATCATGTTTTTGTGCCCTTAAGCTTGGTGAGCTAATCAGTGTATTTTATTGAACAAGAAATAAATATTTAAAATTTATGGGCAATCGTCCTCAGTCTTTGTTTGTATGCCACATATAATCATCTTTCCGCATACACATGGCAAAGAGTGTGGATAACTGTCATAATATAAATAATGTCTGTACAAATGTCACTGGATAGGACATACACTTAGAGGGCCAAGATAGGACATATATTATACTAAAAAAAAATAGGTAGCAGTGCTACTGAAAAGGCTTTAGCCCGATGAAGTCCTTAAAAGAGGGTAAGGGGTAAGGCAATAGATATCCTGGAGATACTTGGCTGATGGTGCAAAGAGGAGCAGCTTCTCATGGAATATGGAATGAAATTACTAAATCCTCTCAAATCACTTTTTCATCTGTGGCAGTAAAAGGTGGCGGACTATAATGATACATGTAGAATATACAAGAAAGATATATAAAAAAGTTCATTCACAGGATCAGCTGAAGACTTCACGATGCCTATTTCTGAATTAGATGTAGTTTCCCCCCCTTTTTTTTTCATGCAAACATTTCTTATTCAAAGATTATAGCATTCTATAAGCCAAACATCTGTCACGGGCAGAGCACTTTTGTGCACAGTCACTTTTCTCTCCTTATAAGCCAAGAAATCATATAGGCCTACTGACAGTGAACTGGAACAAAAAGAAACAAAAACAGAATGCAAGTCTCATCATGAGATTCAGATTTATTCAATGATACAATTATTGTGTACATCCTTTCCCCTATTGGCAGCTTTTGCTGATAGCTTAAAAATGACACATGCACACACTTGCACATATATGCATAAAACAACAAACAGAAAACAGTAGTATAAAATGCTTTTGCCTTTCTACTGACGGTTACACTAAAGACTACAAAAAAGAAGAAAGAATCAACAGAACAGATTCAGCAGTCCTGCTTGTGCTGTTTTGTTATTGAGAAGAACAGCTATAATTGGTGCAGACTAAAACCCTAGCTGCCATCTCAAACATCTCCCTAGGTACCACTGCACTATTATGCTGGCTGTGAACAACCTTGTATTGTCTAGTCTGAGACAAAGCAAGACTTTTGCTGTTCGCCTTACTTCTATGCCTGCTGTGAATGGATCACGAATAACTGATGTATCAGACTTGACCATAGACAGTGTGGCAAATTTTGGCAAAAACCTAGTACAACACAACAGACAAAATTTAATGTTGGAGCAGAAGTTTTGCTAGGACCACCAATATCCCCCAAAAATATATCGATATCTCAGCAAAACATTCACCTCCTTCACTCTAGTTTTCTGTCCACCATCAAAACACATCAATGGCTTTTACAAAAATTAGAATAAAAAAAGAGTATGCATCTATATACACTGTAGGCAAATAATCACTACTTATGGAATATGTAAACCGGATAACTGAGTGAATGTATGGTCTTTTATTGTGAGACATAGCAAAGAGGGGTGTCAGCATATTTAATGGATGTACATACAAGATATGTGGATTCACATTGGTAGTATGATCTGCCACTACTGAAAGCAAATATCTAAGTATACAGAATAGGAACATAAGTTGTAATAAAATTAGCGGATGAACAATTGTTCAAAGATGCACAGCCACACCCACAGCTATACATTAAAAAAGCCAGACAGGAGTCCGTTACATTGATCTACAGGGACATAAAGATAATTATGAGCTTTACCGCAACATCATCAAATTCCTGACCCTAGAGGGCATAAAAGTTATCGAGAAATAAATATTAACTTTGTCCAAAGCAAGAGACGTAATGAAAGTGAAGATGATGGAAAGCAACAGTCTGGTGATGATGATGAGGATGACAAGGACAGATAACTCTTCATGACCATCAGCACCAGGGATAGAGTATCTGGGGGTACAATGAACAGTTCTCTTCACAAACATCAGCCTCAACATCAAGTATTCATCATCAGTCTTAAATTGCATAAGAGTGAATCCCCGAGCTAACTTTGAGTGTGTTTGGAAGAAAAGTACTCAGGCATTATGAGGTCATAGGATAATATATCATAAATAGAATAATCATAAAGATATAACATCATGATAGCACTGCGTTGAGAATTTGTCAATGTGGGCATGTGAGATGACAAAGGAGACATCACTCTTGTTCCCCCTTGAGCAATGCACTTCGTCAATCTCCTAGCCTGGAAATGGCATCTCAAACTGGTTAAAAATAGTCAGAATGGCTTTCTCTCTGTGACGGCTACCATAAAACCTAAGATTAAAGAAATAGGCCACACCAATAATATAATTATCTCCTTGGCGCAAAATCACACATCGTCTATTCAAGTGATCCAGGTATCGAGTCAAACATTAAATTGAATGTTCTGGGTAAAAACGTAACAAAATTTTCAACATGTCAAGTTCCACAGCGACAAAAAAATGTTCATCACATCAAGCTCATCACCAAGACATGGTACATCGACAAACAGAAAACTAACAGGAAATTTTTTGCTCCCAATTGAGAGGTTAATTTAAAACAGAACAATTATTTTGGATGAATTGTTCTGAAGGCTACATACTCGTCCCCCCCCCCAAAAAATGAGATCTTGACAAGAAAAACACAATTAAGAAAAGGATACCTAAAGGACTGTTGTAATGGTCACATTAAGATTCCTTATGCACAACTCCGTGATGTTTTCACTTTCATGAATCTTGATAAATGTGGACAAAATAAAACCAATTTCTCTTTCCTCAGTAAGTTTTTTTTTTTCTTTGGTGATCAGCTTGATCTTTTCATGCCGAAAAACAAACATATGACTATGCAAATTAATGTAAAACCCTGCTTCGTCATATAATCGTTTAGCTAAAACACTGACAAAAGCATCTTTGTGGTTATTGTATATTCACAGGGTATGTTTGATATGTCAAATAAGAATAATTAAATATAATAATTTCACCTCTGATCACATAAATGGGTTCAGAAAAAATAGAGTAAGCATTTATTATTAAAATCCAGACGAGCAAAATCAGAAATACTCAAGTATCCTGTTGGGAGCTCAAGTAATCATTAGAGAAAGATAAATTTTTCCTTAAAATATATATAACCCTGAAAGTTCACAGTTAAATGAAAGGGATAAAATGGTTAACAAAATTTGGACAGACAATAATTGCATGCTAGCTACAGCTAAAAAGTGGGGAAACAACTGGAAAAAAACTCAAATTGGTCCATAGATAAAAAGTATTTGGCACAGCCCACTGACATAACACTTTCTTTCTCTCTCTCTTTCTCCTCAAAAAAAGACTTGGAAAGTCACTTTTTCAAATTTGTTGTTAAAATATGGGCTTTGAAAGAACAGAAATAAAAAAAAAAATCACTACAATTATCGGTCAATTATGGAATATTTACATCTTATGGTCAAAGTCATTAGTTCAAATTACCCACAACGGCATTCCTGAAAGACTTTGGATCCTCTTTGGTGAGGAAACTAAAATGAAAAACAGAAACAGATAACCAGTAAAAAGGAACAACTATTCTTTTTTTTTTGTTTTGCTCTATATTCCATTACTTTCGTTTTGTGGGTGAAATTTTGGGTATCCTGGAAATCTTGGTGGTGGTGACTGTGGGTAAAGTGACATTCCTTGTCTGCACGCTGTGGGTCTGGTAGGTGACGGTTGTGTCGGTGCGGCCACCCACACTGCGTTTGTCAGTCTGAACTGTGGTGAAGACCTCTGGGTCATCAGAAGCTTCGCTACCAGCTCGGCTGGTTGGTCGACTTCCATTGCCAGTGCTAGCTCGACTAGAACTTCGGCTGCCTGAAGATGACAAGTTAGTCAGGATACGTCAAAATTAGCTGAAACAGCTGTGCAAATTCAAGATTTTATAATTTAACATTATATCATTATGACATAACCATATTGCCCACCAATTAGGAAAATGAACAAATTGTACAAAAAGAGGAAAGGGAATCCATATAAAAATTAGTACTAAGTTGATTTTTGTCTTTTTTTTTACGATTTGTTCCCTGTAATATTTACAAGGCTAGTCTTGTGCTCCCTACATTCCTTCACTGTCCAAACGAAGAAACTTAAATACAAATAAAAATATGTCCAAAGTCTTTCGCTTTATCTATAAAAACACAGGAGATAAAATAAATTCCATTTGTTTCAAAATTTGAATCAAATCACTTAGTACTGTTTACACTTCCATTCCAAAATAATGTATTTCTTCCTCAACATGGATCTTTCATTACTTGGGTCTACTTTACTTTACATTTAGATTATTGAAATATCTGGGCAAAAAAACTTGCTTATTGTCTCAAAAAGATTCGCTTGTCTCAAACTCAAAAAGATTCGTAAGATCAGAACTGTCGGTCAGATGCTAATGTGAAATTGAATTGACTTGATAAAACAGCAGGTCATACCTGGGCCAACTGAGGTCTTGGGATGGCGCAAGTCCTGAGTGACTTTGTGTTTGGTGATTCTTGTGCCATCCAATTCTGTATGTGACATGATTTCATGAACTTCTCCGTCTGGCGACACTTTGGTCTTTTGCCTCCATGGGGTGGGATAGACCGTCTTCTCTCTCACCTGAGATACAGCCAACAAAGACAAGTATGAAAATGGGGTGTACAAATTTGCAGACAATATAGCAAAAACAGTTGACTTTATTAACATTTCTTCTTTTTAAATCTGAAGTAAAATTTGTACAGCTGCAAAGCCCACAACATGTGATTTAATTCTGTAAAGATAAACATACAGTTTCATTGATATACCTTTCTACTCTTGCATGAAACAAAACTCCATGTTTTCAACACAAAACTTTTTTTTTTTTTCTGATGTCAGTATTTGGCCACTGGCTGCTCATGCATTTTTTTTGTGTGCATTGACTAGACTTTATGACACAATTACAGACCATAGTCATTTTTTTTTTTCTAAAGAAAATGAAGAAATGATTCAAAACATTGTATTTTCTCTTCAACACACATCACTTTTACATCACTCTATTTTAATCTGGATTCAGTATTGTTCATACAACTGAAATATCTATGCCAAAAAATAGCTCATTGTAATATTAAACAAGTGTGGGATACCAATAACATTACTTTTTTCTTTCTTTTAAAAGAGCTGTGGGGTATCAATAACATGATTTTGAAAACATTTCTTTTTGTTTTTGGTGCAGCCCTACAGCACTGTAGGCCTAAGGAAAAATCTATTTGATGGTAAGAGAAACATGATAATTTGGGCAGCTCAGACAACTCAGACAAAAACAGGTCTTATGCAGCGTACCTTAGTGACTGGTCCGCTAGATGTGCTATTGGAGCGAGCCGAGTAGGAGGAGCCACTGGAGTGGGAGCTGCCGGCTGGAGACTTGGACACAAAGCCAGCCATGGACTGACTGACACCCTCAGCAAGGATGAAGTTCTCCCTCAGCTCAACATTAGTCCGGCCTTTGGCTGTTGATTGGGAAAGAGACAAGGGAGGATGGGCAAATTAGAGGCAACATAAAATGTATGAAAACCAGACTTAATTGTTAACTGTTTTTTTAAAATACATTAAAGACTGAAAGGAGAAAAATTAGTTGAAATCAAATCCAAATAAAGATTACGTTTTCTAACTGGTGATAAGACAAAGAATGCACGGCTATCAATGTACATGGGTGTATATACGTATTAACAGATACAATGTATTTTTCATGTAAAGGTTAAAAAAAACAAAGTGAACAAAAACAACAAAAAACAAATTTGAAAACTGCTATAAGTTTGTGGATGTTGCCGTTACATGGTAAATTATCAAGCATCTATGTTTCAACTCGAGTGCTTACATATAAATATTAATAGTCACTTCACAATTAAACTAATTTATTTCTAAATGTTTTAAGATTTTCAAGTCTGTTTTGATGACTGGAATTTGGATGAAAGTACTCATTAGCACAAAGCTCTATAACAAGTTCATACACAATTATCATATTAGCACATTTTATTATGTTAAAGCAATCAATGCAAAAAAACAAAATGTTCAAGCAAGGGGGTAAAAAATGCCAGATATTAAAAATGCCAAAAATAGAAACCCTGCAAAAAATAAAACAATAAAAGGAAGTAACAACAACAAAAACAACAAAAAGAAAACAAAAACAAACAAACAAACAAACAAAAGAAAGAAAAGAAAAGAGTAGACCAAAGTATATACGTTTGATCAAAACACACATCCAGTCAAATATGAACATGTAGTCAATAAGATGCATGGACCAGTCAAGGTTGGAAAACAGAAAGGCTAAGAAAATAGAAGTGTGAAACATCCTGAAAAAAAGCCTTTGTAATTAGTGAGGTATGGGACTAGGTCTACTTACACACATACACAAACAAAAGATAAAAAGAAACAAGGAAAAAATGACCATGGCATGAGACATTCAACATCATACTGATCACTACTGCCAAGGATAGGGTGTTCCGACCTGTCGACCAAAGAACTATAGTGAAAGCTGGAGGTGAATCACATACACTACACATAAACAGTGAGGTCACATGTCTGTCACGGTTCACTTTTTGCAAATCATGACACCATCCTTATAACAGTGACTCTGAAATTTGTGAATTTTGTTTGTTTGTTTGTTTTTCTTTCTTTTCCTTTCTTCAATTGGGTAAAAAAAAAAAAAATCACCCACTGTTCAAAAACTGCATTTCTTTCTCTTCAGTCACTACAGTTTTTCTTAGATTTTCTGTTACTACTAAGTCAATGTCTGGTTTCAGCACCTTTTTGAAGTAAGGGCTTCAAAACACATGAAATTGGTGAGCTATCCTCAGATGGTAAAATAGTACTAAATAGATTATAGACAGTATTTATTTCGCATATAAGAGTATGCAGTCCGTCATTGTACCAGCAGATCAATGGAGACACTGATGTATGTTATCAACTTCCTGGGAAATCTACAATGTGGCAGGCTAATAGGTGCTCAAATCCTTATCAAACTAACAGCAACAATCTCTGCCTATAATCGGGTATGCACTGTAACTGAGTCAAGTCAGGAAATGTGAGTAAATTGTAATTTCCAAGGATAAGCCTATTGGGATTCCCTAGAAAATACATAGAATCATCCAAATTTTATGAGCGTAGCTCCATGATAAAGAATAAAGATGATGAAAGAGAATTTCAGAAACTCATTTGTATGTAAAAATAGCCTAATTGGAGATTCACTAGTTTAAAGCAGATGATTAAGTGACAACAACATGACTAAAAAAGTACATGCAACAAGTTCTTGAGTTCATGAAAAATAACCAGCAACATCACAGATTAGAAATGCATGTTTGTGCTCAGGCTGACATGTTAGAACACACAAGATGAGCATTAAAAATGAAAAGGGTGGAGGTAACAAATCCCTGAGTGAAAGAAAGCGTAACACAAAGGATGACATTGAATGATGAAGCTAATTTTATCTTATATTCAGACAATATTCCAAAGTTAAATTAGGCACAAACACAGACTTACAACCAGCATTACTAAGGTGATGTTTTCTTCAACTTGCAATGAGGTATTCTAAAATTTGTCACATGATTGAGGATTTTTTGCTCACATGCTGGTTAGTGTACATATTCTGTGCATGACAGTCAAATCTTGACAAGTGATCCATATAAACAAAGCCACAGTCATGTCAGTCATGTTTTCCTGGTCATGTGACCATCCCGAAATATGTCATTTATCAATAAGTTGTTTTAAACATGTGTGTAAATTTAAAGGATGTGGAAATAGGAATTAATCATACAGTCGAGTCCGCTTAAATCCAATTTGCCAGGACCAGCCTAATGGGTTCGATTAAAGAGAGTTCGTCTTCCAGTTTTTAACAGGGGGGGGAACAATTCTCAAATGACTAATGAGGCACTATTTTATTTTATTCCAGGATTATTTCCCTTTATAAAAAAATTGCGCTGTGGTTCCCGAACTTTGCGTTTATCTTAAATTCAAGCCCTCTCGTATGATTGGATTGCTAGCTTTACTAATATGGGCTGCGCTGAAAGCAAAAGTAATGTAAAGAAACGTTAGAGCCGTGAAAAGAACTGTTGATGAGTAGGTTTTAGCCCTGAAAAGGACTGTTAATGCTTTAGTCCTTAAAAGGGCAACTGAGTAAGTTTTGCCCCTAAAATAATTTTAACTCTGAAAACAGTTAAAGGAAGCCATCACATAGTCAATAAGGATATAAGCAAGTCAACCGCAAGCGAAAAAAAAAAAAAAACTAGCACGATGTAGAGTCCCGGTACGAGAATCAACATCATAACACCGGCACAGCGTAACCTACACACTTCATAATACATGTAGATCTAACTCGTGCCCTGGTACATTTACGCATACACAGTACCTGTATTATAGGTTCTGCTAGGATGCTTGATTATCGATCGCCAGCAGCACTGGCGTTGATACACTGTTTATCCTTCCCCCTCCCCCGTGAACACATGGCCTTCTTACGCTGCGCGCGAGGCACAATACATTGTCTAACCCCTCTTGCCCCATCCGCGACGCTGTCTCCTTTGTTTTCAAACTGCCGGCATCCGTGTTGGTGGAAACCACATGGAGATGACAATGGCTATTTTTACCTTTGTGGTGGCGCTGACCAGTTTGATTTAAAGGAAACACAGGACGATGGCTTCGATTTATGTGAGAGGCATTTAATAGGCGCAAAGAAGAAAAAAAATCTATTGTTTCGTTTTTATTCGATTTATCAGAAATTCGTTTTATCAGATTTCAGTTTGAGTGGACTCAACTGTATTTGTATCCTACAGTACATCACAATCTGGACATTGCATATTTTTAACCGGTGAGTAAATATTTCTTGTTTCATGTGGAACAAACAGGAACATTTGACACCTGTGCACCGACAAATATAAATGTTTCACTATACATGTAACTAGATAACAGCATTTAAACTAACCAAGTGTGAGTATCAAGAGGCACAATAATTCACAACATAGCTGTTATCACAACAAAACCTAAGGGGACTGTAGAGATGAGAACAAACTGAAAATAAAAAAAAACATGAAAGATAGTGACATTCGGCCATTCCAAAATTGAAAAGAATGAAATGCTGTGAACGATGACCAAATATAACAAAACCAAATGAACTGAGCTGACATGAGTTAAGAGTGAAGAGCCACAGGAAGCCACAATCCACTCTAATGGGAAGGGAGGGAGGAAGAACTGCCACAGATGAGCTGCCACTCCACAAGAAAATAAAAACAACTATTGGGGAAAACGGGCAAATGGCAGCCAGTGCAGCACATGGATCCTACAGGTCTATAGTCAAAACGTACATTCTTCTGTGTTCTGGTGCAGATAGCGACGCTTCAGACGGAACTGCCTACGACGCCACAAGCCAACTTCAGGGAGAGAACAAAGTGGATGGGTTATTACCAAGGCAACATCTTATCTTATTCAAGATAGATCTAAAATAATTTGTCTTCATAAGATGTTCATTTTCATCAACAGCAAAGAAAGCACTGATACATAGAAAATCCATTAACTGAAAGATGATCCCTGAAATAAATGAACCATCTTCTGAATTACTTATAAATTACTATTGTGATGTTAACATTACATTTACGCACAAGCCTCTAAAAACAAACAACTTTCTGGCTAATTCTCTACAGGTTGCCACAGGATTGGACTTGTTTGATGAGGACATGACAGTGATCAATGATTCTGATTTTCACTGCATGTTGAATATAACACCTCAAAGTTTGCACTCTTTCATGGAACTCTGTAGCTAACATATAACAATGGACAAAAACAGGTGAGAACAGGAAGAGCTGCTGTCATTAAAAATACCAGGGAATTCAATTACATGTATATGTGATGAACAAATCCAATAGTGACAGACCATGACATATAAAGAAGTGTTGCTACACCTTAATCTTGGAAAGAATCAGAATGTCTAAATAGCACAACAAGAACAAAACTTGTTTTTGTTGAAAAATGAGAAATCACAAATAAAAATTACCTATATGATATGTTGCCTATATGATATGTTGCCTATATGATATGTCCAAACTAAATTTAATTCTTTCTATCAAAGCCATGCTTTACCATACACGAACATACATTGACAAGTTTATAAATTATGCCAATTTTGAAAGTCAAAGTATGTTCAAATTATTGTGCCATTTGCATTTGATGATGATTACTTTCATACATCAATACTGATGTTATATTTATTTAAGGGGGCTCGATAGTAAAAAATCACTTTTTTAAAATTCTACTTAAATGAAGCAATTAATGTGATTATAATGT
>JBCEWB010067553.1:0-13393 GCA_039654565.1 Peronia peronii | reverse complement strand
AGTCTAAAATAGAAAAGTTAGAGGGATTAAAGGTGTGGTGTGGAGGGGAGGGGGAGGTGGAGGAGGGATTGGGGGAGATCAGTAAAAAAATGCTGACCTAGTTTGTTCAGCAGAGCAAATTGTGGCTTCTGATAACCACGAGGATTAAAAAATAGGCCTTATCGTCGGCAGCGTTGCCGTAGGGCTATTGGCGTTTTGGCTTACTCGTTAGCCATTCGCCGGCTGCAACGAACAACAAACCCCAACAGTAATGACAAGAGCCCACAAGTTTTTACCGAGCCAGCTCACAGATTTCGAAAGTAAATTTAATAACCAGGAGACAATAGAGCCAAGGATGCCTGGAAGAGCTGTTGCCGCCTTATCTGCCAAATTTGCTAAAATTTTTCGGAAGTTTTGTAAATGCTTTTTTACCCGTTCTCTGGAGTCCAACTTTATCTGATGGGGTTGGTGTTGGAGGAGTTCCCCCCCCCCTCTCCCCCCCCCTCCCCCCCCGAGACGCCCCACTCCCAGTCAGCAGGGCTAATGCTTGCGTGCTAGTAGCCCTTCGAATTGCAGTGAGAATAGACACTTGTGGTACCTTGTTCGCGGAATAGGGTACGTACATACTCAGCCAGCGTAGTGTCCTCGTCAAGGATGCAGCCGATGGTTTCTCTAATGCGGTTGATCTGAGAGCGGAACTCTTGTCTACTCGCTGAAGCGGCTTCAAGGTGTGAGGCTCTTTCATCTTGCAGGTCACACAGACGCTCCGCGATGCGGCATCTAATGAACTCGTCAGTACCTCCATGGTCAGCTTCAAACAGCTTGCGTTTCTCCATTTTGATGTGCTGATCTAGTTCTGTGAGCTTGACAAGGTTGTTGGTGAGTTCACCACGGATATCTGCAAGACCTGGTCGAGACATCGGAGTTCACGTAGGTTGATAGGGGAATCTCCGAACGTTTCGAGAACCATATTGATATCATCCTCGGTCAGACTGGTTTCCACCCTGTGAATAGAATCTGAGGCTTCATTCGCAGTCTGCCCGAAGTCATGAAACTCAACAGTATTGCTCGCAGCAGCCATCTCTCCCAACTCCTTATTAGGGGTGTAAAGGGCTGCAAAAGCCTGAGCCGATAAATGTGATTTTTCCCCTAATCCAATCTGAAAACCCCATCCAGCTCCTCTCGAATTGCATTTCCACCACTGGGATTGTCGCCTATAGTGGTAAACGAAATGGACTGCTTTGTACTTAAGTTTATGAGATTGATGTCAGAGTAGGTTTTTAACCGCAAGCGGCCATCAGCTAATTCAAATTTTGTTGTGTGAGAAGGGATGAGGCCTTGTTCAGCCAAATTTTGTTATAATTATCCACCGCTGTCAGGAGGAGCTCCTGAAGGAGCTCCTGACGCAGTGATACTGACGTAGTGGCTGCTCCTTGTGGTGTAGCGTAAGCTAGTGTCAACGTCCAGATAGTCGTCTATTGGATCTACATCGTCACGAGCAAAAGCAGGATCATCGAAATCATTGTCCGCCACGTTATCATATTGAAGATTGCTGTCCAACTTTAAATGAAAGTTTTGTCAATATGGATTCTAACGTATTCGGGCGAAAATTTAACTCTTACCAACGTCTGAGAGAACCCTTAGGGGTTAAAGGTTATGGCGACAAAGAACCCTAGTACGACTGATCAGAACCAACAGCTTCTTGTATGGTTCCCAAACCTTGGCGCTAATGACGTTATTGTCCCTGAGACCGCTAAGCTTGCTTTCACTATCTCTCTGGCATCTCTACTGCAGCCAACCGAAGCGTGGTCAATAACCTCGGCCCCGCTTTGGTAAAGAAGACCACGATCAAAATCAGCGACAGTGAGATGATGTCTGTCGATGACAACGATGTCTACCACTGTTACATGGGCCTTTGGAAGACGACCCAGGAGAGAAAGAATGCCCACTACCAAGGCATCGAAACATTTGACGACAGAAATGTCAACAGAATCCGACTCGAGGCTGAGAATTAAAATGGGTCTGTGCTTGAAGACAAAGCAATTGCAGATTGTCTGTGGTAACCGGTACTGCATCCCCATCGACTTTGAGTTACTTGAGAGTCATATGCATTCTTCTAGTCAGAGCTGGGGAACCGGCTAGAATACGGGTTCACTTTCAATGACTACAGCCATGTAGTCCACCAAAACAGATGATACTGACGCTAGCTACACCGTCAACAACATCTCTCTTGAGGACGACAAAGTCACCCAGCCCAAGCTCGCCCGAATGAGTCGTACCAGCACGCTGGTTGTTTGGCAATTCTGTATGACCGCGTCCTCCGACACCGCAAAATCACCCGGGATAAGAGCAACACCCTGGAACATCAACCTCAACGTACCCGGCCGCAGTATGAAAGGCATCTTGATGCTGTTCGGGGAAGCAGCCGCATCCACACAATTCGCACGGAACAGCGAGCAATTCACCAACCCCAAAATGACCAAGATGGAGGTAACCATCGAAGGGGTTGCCAATCAGCTGTACAGCCAAGGCATGCTTCCCCAGTGGAATGAGGCAAGAAAGTACATTGCAGCCGGCTAAAAGCGTCATCTCGAGGTGGCCATGGTCGCGAAAGACCTAGAACTGCCATACGTGAACATCGAAAATTTCTTCTTAAGCCAGTTCGTATTGTGGCTAGACTTTCGCTTCACAGACGACGACCAGCTACATGGTCGTGATCGGCGTATTGCGAATGCCAATGAGGGGGTGACCATCTAGATCACGGAAAAAGCAGAAGACGCTGGCACATTAATTATTTATTTCTACCTTATTCTGGATGCGTAACTGATCATCGAAGATGGTCGATTTGTCTCTGCAGTCTACTAACCTCTTTCCAAGAGACTCTCATTCAGCTATTAAATGAGGAATGACAGGTGTGGGAAAACCGCATTCATATTAAACTTCTTAGAGGATCCTTATCACGAAGTTTTTCAACATATTGTTATCTTATGCCCCACTATACAACACAATCGAACGTATCATGAATATCCCTGTGTGTGGACTGACCCAGAGGTCTATGTTGTAGATCCAGGTGAAAAACTCCACGAGTAACTCTACGTCTTATATCAGATATTCCAGGGCTCGCCAACCCTATACATTATCGACGATCGCAGTGCCAGCGAGGCACGTAAAAAAAAAAAAAAAGGACATGTTATCTAAACTGGCTTTGTAAGACCGCCATGTGGACCAGTCTGTGTGGGTCCTAACCCAGAAATATAACTCGTTCTGAAGGATCTCCATGGGGAGACACGCTGGGTCGCCGTTTTTCACTGTAAGGATCGAGACAGCTTCGAGGAATGTCCTCGTGAAAACGACATCGTTCATCTGGAAGAGTGGATCATAGTAAGAGAGCAGCTAAAAAAGACAAAACATGCTAAGATGGTGTTGAAGAAATGATCAGCCAGCTGCTTATAAGATACTTACTTGCTGAGTAACTACTAAGCAGATGCTAAGCAGTGTTAAGCAAACACTAAGCAGATACTAAGAGATGTTAACGAATGGTTAGCACATAATATATTCACCATGTGGGAATTTATTCTAGATGAATTGTTGTCTGTTGCATGTAATCACACTTTTTGTGGTTGTATGGGCAGCATACCAATATATTAGAGTTCGGAGAATTTTATTTCATATTGCGCGTTGTATTTCAACAGTTAGGTCAGACGGAAAGCTCTTGAACTTCTCCAGACGAAAAGCCAGGACCATCATCTAGCTGAGATGCCTGCGCGACTTCCTCTTTGCAGACGACGCTGCAGTAACTTCAGATTCAGCTGAGGATTTACAGCAGCTCATGACTCATCGCTTCAGCGATGCCTGCCAAGACTTCGGGCTCACCATTACCTTGAATAAAACAGAGGTAATGGGACAGGACGTTGACTCCCCTCCAGTCATCAACATCAATGACCACGAACTGAACGTCGTCCATGACTTTGTGTACCTGGGCACGACCATCTCAGATACCCTCTCATTTAACGCAGAGCTCAACAGACGGATCGGCAAGGCAGCTATCACCATGGCCAGACTAACAAAGAAAGCATGGAACAACAATAAAATGACAGAACACACAAAGATCCAGATCTACAAAGCCTGCGTAGTGAGCACCCTCCTGTAAGGTAGTGAGTCCTGGACCTTGCGCGCCCGACAAGAACGGAAGCTCAATGCCTTTCACCTGCGTTGCCTTCGACGCATCCTGAACATCACCTGGCAGGACAAGGTCCCAAATAGCACTGTCCTGGAAAGAGCTGGATGCACCAGCATGTACATGCTGCTGAAGAAGAGACGCATGCACTGGCTCGGCCATGTCGTACTCACAGATAACGGACGGATCCCTAAAGACCTCTTATATGGAGAACTTGCGCAGGGAAAACGTCCCACGGGCAGACCACAGCTGCGATTCAAAGATGTATGCAAGAGGGACATAAAAGATCTGAACATCGATCACAACAACTGGGAAGTAGCAGCCCTCGAACGGTCAGCCTGGAGACAGACTGTGCAGAAAGGTCTTTCCAATTTTGAAGAGACATTTGCTTAGAAGCACGAGACAAAGAGGATGGGAAGAAAAGCTGCAGCCCAGGCAGACAGACCAGCGTCAGACTTCACTTGTGACTTCTGCTACAGAGATTGCCACTCCCGCATCGGAAACGCCAGTCACACCAGATGCTGCACCCGAAAAAACGCTCAGAGCGCAACTCCATAGTCTCCCGAGACTGAAAGATGCCCACACACACATTACAACAGTTAGCAGTATGTAGATGGACGAGATACTAAACCAAGTATTGGAAGCTGAGGCTGTCCAAGTGAAACAGCAATCGGATAATTCTAACCCTGAGCCATCGGATCAATTTAATTCTCATCGGGGTAGACTTGGGATGACGCCGGAAAAAGGAATTCTTCCTTTATCGAAACTTGGATTTGAATAGTGATCGTACAGATCTAGACCAGTATATTCTTTTCATAGATCCGACCCAAACCACGTGTGTAAATTGTTCTTATATTTTGACAATGACCAACTCCACTCGATCGCGACGACGGCTCGACTCGTTCGTGGACGGATTGTCTCAATTACCTGTTAGATTTAGAGGTCTACAATGTTTATAACTTGTAAAAATTTTAAGGATCCAGTTCTTTTTTTATCCCGGTTGCTTGACCACACTAGCTGAAGTTGGTATACGACTAGGAAAGAAAACGTTAACCAAACACACTAGAAAAGTGTTTACATTTGATACCATCATGCCAGAAGTGTATCCCCGGCCAATATAGAAGGCATTTTATCCCGGCTGGCCTTTCTACAATTAATAGCGTGTCCATTAATGACACACAGAAGTCTCAACGTCGTTCCAACCTCGACAACCATAATTATTACACTGGTCATATTTTAATCACTGGTCATAATATTAATTTAACATTTTAATATTTTAATATTTAAATTTTTATTTAAGACATTTCAAAGTGCTAGAAGCTGATAAAAAGTCCATAGATTATTTATCAAAACAATATTATATCTTACAAATTAGCAGCATCCTTTAACTATATCAGAAGTGCTTGAAGCTCTTGCATTTTTGCTTATGTGAAGTGTCCCTTTCGCGTTGAAGAAGCCAACAGTAATCCCCATCATATTGGGGTTAAACTTGCCTTGATATCTGTTTTCCATCAGCTTTATATCTTAGTGAAACCTCTCATCGGGCTCTTCGCTGACATCTCCAAGATTGGAAGGAAGAAAGTCAAAGTGCGAGTGCATAAAGTGCATTTTGAGAGCAACGCAACTGACAGTATGTTTTCAGCAGGTTTTCCACCAAGTCAGATAAGTTGTCCGCTCTGAAATTTCCCATACATTTTTCCACAACCAAACAGATGGCTTCCCAGGATACATGTTCAAGTGGTTTTAATTAGTCTTTAAATGAGTCACCTATCAACAATCACGATTTTCAGGGCCCACAAAATACCTTCTTTCAGTTTTCCTTCACTGTTGTCATCTCCAAATTTCTCCCTGAGATACCGTAAGCCGTCTCCATTTCTGTCCACAAGTTTGACAAAATTCTTCATTAAATCACACTTGTATGTGAAGCATTGACAGGAACACTTTCTGTTAATTTACTACAGGCATATGCTGAACATTGTACTTGCCAATTACGTTATCACTTTTTTTCTGGCCATTGTTTTCTAATGACTGGCATCACCACAACTATTCCATAGGCAAAAGAAACAAATATATTTAGTATATTCCATCTGCAATCCAGGAAGCAGATATTACTTTGAGATTACCACAAATGTTCCAGTAGTATGGTACACTCTAATGAGAAATTCCATTGATTCATAAGTTTCCTTTAAATCTACTACATGCCAATCGCACAGAAGACTTGACGTTGCCACAGTGTAACAATACAGCTCTTAAACTTGGCTTGCTTGTATCTATAAAGCGCCTCCATTTGGGATATGATCATGTCCAAACTTGTGCATAAGAGCATTAATGTCATTGCAGAAGCAAACATCATTCTCCATTTCAAAATAGGATGCAAGATTGTGTGGCGGCTACGAAACACGGTTATTCTGATACCATTTTGTAAAAGGTTCTATTGCTGTGTCTGAGAGGAGAGCACCTCAGCCTTTTCTTTAGAAAAGCATAGGTCTCTGACTTAGTCATTAAATTCTTTTTGATTGATCAATTGCAGCATCGTTTCACCAATTTTTGCTACAAATTCAGCCTCAGCATTCGCAACATTATTGAAACATTCATCATCAGTACTATTGCTATCATGAATCAGCCTGCAGGTGGAAAAGGCACAGGATTCTCTTCGATATGAGGCACTAGTTTGGATACTGATCGCCAGTTTGGGTATATAATAGTTGACTTGTTTTTCTTTGAGAAACCCGCAGTTTTTATCATACAAAAGTATTTATTTGTTCACATCAGATCAAGGTACCACAAAAGGCATTTGTGTTGCTGGCCATTAAACCACTTCAATAATCCAGAAAAGCAAGTCATGCAACTCACATGAGGAGCCTATGATTTGTCTTGATCATCAATTTACACCCAAGAATAGTGTGTTTGAAGGAGGGATGGGCGCAGTTATATTGACCTAGAAGCCTGTCTGTCGATTTACTACCATGATAGGATGCCCATCTATTCATGACGCCATGAAAAGGACAATATCACCAGCATGCCGTACAAGAAGCATGCAAATACACAAGATCAAAATCTAATTCTCACCCCACAACGCAACTTCTTAGCGCAATGCTTTGACCAACTGACCGTGCCCCACATTAAATGGCGGGCGAAGGTTTCTTTGTTTTTTTTTTCTACGCGATGATATCGAGTTCTGACTGTAGTTGTATTATACCCTCTTTGGGATAAGTATAATAAAGGTGTGCTCTGGTCCCATGTGTCTTACTGACCATTCTGAACTTTGCATTTTAAGAAAGCGCAGTGAATGAGCAATAGTCACCACGTTTTTGAAATGTGTTTGCTCTGGTAGCGCTCATCAAAGTTTTTCATCCTTTTGTTTTGTAAACTTAACATTGTCAGTGGCTTCACATGCTGTGGCTGTTCCTAAAAGACTTTAATGAAAGATCTGCCATATAAGAAAGAAAATGACTCTCCAGAGAAGATTCTGAAAGAGTTTCTTTTCGTTTCGAAAAGGTCTATTGAGCAAACAATGCTCAAATCAATTATTCAGATTAGTAGGTCAGAGGACCACAAAATCCTTTACAGGACGTACATAATCGAAATGTCAAGGAGAAGTACAAAGAACAAAATTTGGGTAATATCTAACTATACTTACATATGGCATTGCCCGTTGGTAGATAATATGCGTTTACTCTCACAGGCGGCACTGACCATCTTGTTGTATTGGGGGAGAAATATTGAATGAAAAAGATAAAGTGTACATTACAAACATGAACTGACCACAAGTACAGCTGTGCAAATAAAATACAAGATACTGCTCTGATCAGCAATATTGTGTTGCATGTATTTGCAAAGAAGCTTCTGTCTTAATAATTTCCCATTAATTTCTTGTCCTCAAGAATATTTTCGCTCCATCTCCCCTATATCTTATGTCAAATGACGGCCAAACACAAATTGACCAACAGCAGGCTAAAATGTACCACATAGCATTTCAGGTGTCTGATAAGAAAAGGCTGCATTAAAAAAAATTATCGTGATATCTCTAGTTCAGGTTTTTTGTACAACATGTACTTAGTCTCTCAATGATCACTAAAGTTTCTAAGCCTGCAAACGGTTCGTGGCTATATTCATGCTCAGATGTCTAGAATACTAAATAATTCTGATCGATGAGTTTTATTTGTCACGTGCCAGTATGAGAAACAGAGGGTTTCCATTGCAGATAATGTAATGTGTTTCTGACTCTTTAGCGATTTATAAGTTAAGAAATCTTATTTAAATATCTAAGTATTTCAATGTTATTGTCTCAAAACATCTCTTGGTTCTTACCCTTATTTTATTCTCCAAGTCACCTTTTGCCCGACGCCATTTATATTGCTATATATATTCTCCTTATTCACTTCCATTATTTATAAGACTTATAAACTCACCTGTTCTCTGGCACGGGATGTCTCAGATCGCGATAATTGACTCTGTTTTCCTGTTGCGTCACTTTGATCCAGTTCCCAAGATAGTCATCGTCCTTGTACTTTTCCTGGGAACCGAAGAGAGAAGAAAGATTTGGTAAACTCTCTAAATGGAAACTAGAGAACGACGACTTGGTAATGTGATACTTAAAATGGCTACAGTATTCACTGTTTAAAAAAGAAGATGTTCCTGCTTGCCTGTAACTATGTAGAGAAGACCAGAGAGTTCCTTAAAAAAAACTCGAACTTAAACCTGGGATTAACGATTTTGAGTAAGTTGCTCTTTTGGATCGAAGTCAAAAACGATATCATCAGGCTGAAATCACCTTCCAAGAAATTTTCGATGCTGTGATAACACATTCAATGATTGATATATGATATAAACCGTTCGCACAGAAGATAACTTCAAAGCAGAAGAAGGTGACGGACAATGGGACTTCTCTGTTGTTGGTAAGCGTTTCAATCGGAAACAATGACCGCAAGAACAAATTTTTGTGCCAAGCAATTGTGAAGTTTAGCATAAACCTGTGCTATTCTATTCAGTTTCTTAATTAAGCCTATTACCAACTATATGACCAGAAGCAAACAAAACAAAACAAACAAATGAACAACCAAACAAAACCACTAAAAATATATCATGAAAGTTCAAATTCAACGAAGGAGATATTTCTCCAGCCATATGCTTGAACGTATGTAAGCAGATTACAGCTGGTGCTATCAAAACTGTGCCCGCATTTATTTATTACGTATGTATCATTTTGATCATCAGACAGCTCAATCTGTAACTGTTATCAATTTCATTCAATTTACAATGTCTCGCAAGTCGCCACAGCTGACTAATGTCGTCTGAAATATGTAACAAGAATATGTTTTATGCTTCAGTGTGTTTGAATTCTCTTGAAGCTTAAGATTTTTTTTTCTTGGGGGGCGGGGGGTGAGGATGTATCTTTCACAATAGTGTAACTTTGTATCCACTTTTTACGGGCATCACGGGAGAGCAATCATTCTAATGAGAAAGTGATATTTTGCTCTTCTTCCTTCTTTATTGGCAGTCAAAGTTACACACCAGCGCGGTGGCGATGATTTGACAAATCAAGAGAAATGCTATCACTGACAGACACAGACAACCTACTTTGAACTTACCGGACCCATAAAGTCTTCCAAAAATGTGTCATTGAGAAGTTTCGGATCAAACCCCAGATTGTGCCGAACATTATCAATCTGTGAGAAAGTGAAATGTGATCATTAATTGTTATAAGCTAATGGAAGAGATTGCCAGTAACCTAAAAAGAGCATTTATCGTCTCAAGCCTGAGATTGTGCCGAACATTTACAAGCTGTCAGAAAGTGAAATGTGACAATTAATTATTAGCTGCGAATGAATGAGGTTATCACTAATATAGTAGAATTTTATTCCAACAGAATACTAACTTGAACTAACGACTCGATATAAATACCTGCCATAAGGCAGATTTACAGTAGGTGTTGTCCTCTTAGACGTTAACCTTAAGGAAGATGCAACATTCGGTGCGTGATCCATCGGAGAATGACTGCCACAGTTGCACTGATGTTGTTTTTTTTTTTACACTTTCCAATTATAATCTCTTCCTGACACGGCTCTGGATCCATGTTTTCCAGATGCCTTTAAATTTTAACGGACTTAATGCATGATCACGACATTAACTCACAATATTTGCTGGCATTGACCTAGCAAGTCACTGGAATTACCATAGAATAAATCAGTTCCTCTGACGGAAAAAGATTTTTTTGATAGAGATATTAATATTATGTTAAGTTCTTTGTTATCTTCAGTGGTCTTTCCAGTCTTATATCTCAGAGTGAAAAAAATCTGCAGTATCCGAGATAACATTGTCTCCATTATATATTTTATCCGCATGAGGCTGATAACCGTTGTCGGCGTAATGTAGCAGCAATCGTGCGGATATGCCGATTAATCCCAAAGCAAAGAAACAAATTTTATGTGATCTTGTCCAAGTTGGTTCTCTCTGCTGTGTGGCACGAAAGTTGGCAGCTGCCACTGCGGATGGCCCCTCGGTGCTATTTCAATGGGCCGACGTAAGGGGCATGGGTGCCAAGGACTTCGGTGTGAGGTACCGTATTTGGCCATGACCTGTGGATTCCCCATCTATGCTCTAGATCCATCTCTCACCTCCCGTAGTGCCAACTGGGATGCTTAGCAACAGTTTAAACTCGAAGCTGGGCATGCAAACAGGAGCGGGTCGTCTTCCGCAGCTAATGGATTACTTAATAGCAGTCTTCTTTCTCGCTGGAGTGCGGTAGGGAGCCGGGTCTAGCACACACCGCCGGGGCATGGGCTGCCGCCTGGCTGGATGGGGGACCCTGGCGAGCTGCCTCGCCCGGCGGGCCATGAGGGGGAGAGGGGTCCGGTCGCGCTGGACCCGCCTTGGACTGGACCTCGTGGGTGATCTCAGTGAGCAGGGCTCATACCACTCCCCGCGGCTCCGAGAACTGGAAAAAGCCGAGAAAGCCGCCCCCCCCCCCCCCGCCCCAAAACAACTATTCTTCACACTACACGTCTATTTGTCTTTGAGGGAGATCTGCTCGCATTAGACGAGTATTTGATCTACTGTTCGAATTGGTCCCGCACAAACTGGAAGAAGCGTGCGAAGTCGTGTTAACTGCTGCAGCGCGCATTGTGGAATGCACCGTCATCTGGGTAGATCGCTCGGCTACGAGTGGAGCGGTCTGGCTTCCTGGGGACGGAGACACCATTCCAGCGTTTGTGGATCTGAGTAGTATGGAGCACCTTGAATGAGTGATGATTGAGGTTCTACCAGGTTGGTAGCTGATGTCAGCTAAGCGACTGCGGGCCTGGAACTCCTAGTTGCTTTCGGGTCCGAGGTGCTGGCTTGACACCTTTTGGAGGCCCGTGGCTCCTCTGCCCTGAGCCAGCTCTTCCCTGTCGGTGGGAGAGGTTTGTATGCAACCACTTTCCTCCGGCTCGCCCTCCACACTTGATGCCCGCAGAGGAGGATTAATTCCGGAACGGACTCCCATCGACGCGGTCCGTTGGCTGGCTTAAGTAGGAGGCAACCAGGTCCATCGTTCTAGTTTTACTACACAGTCTTTCCAACCAGCATAAGACATTTGTCACATAGAAACTACAAAGGAAACCTGTCAAGGGCCAAAAGCCAGCAGCTGACCTTGGGTTGGTAACAAAGCGTGGCACGATAGAGCAGATTAATACAATGTCTAATATCCCCAAAGAGATCAGGCTACAGCTATGTTTGTTTTCTTTTCCTTTGTCACTTGTTTCAAGCGCAGTCTGATTGTCAAAATAGTTAATCTACCTAAATTGAGGAAATCGGCTATTTATGGATATTTTCCCCTAAAAACAAAAGCGTCCACTGGGATGTTAAGGAAATGCCAGTAGACAACTGTCACCTACATTTTAAGTGAAAAATGGAATTGCTTCTTTTGAGCTAGTGCTAAGACGTGCAACATCACTTAAAGCCCAGTGGAGGTTTGACACTGAAAGTGTAAATTAATGCACTGACCTTTTGTACTGCATAATCTTTGGTATTGTCATCCAACCAGGTCAGACTACTTATACTTCTTTTCACTTCAGACTGGATCTTATCTAGCATTATCTTAATCTGTGAGAGGAATGGCAAGTTGTTAGATGTTAGTTTCCTATCACCATCAGCAGAGCTCATGAATAAAGTCTAATCTTTGTTTATAACATAGTTCTTAGCCTTCAATCGTTAAAGAAAAAAAAAATACTTTCATTTAATCTATACTCCATCTTTGCAACTACATAACTATATTCCTGATGAGGACATAGTACGGATTTCGTTTGTCTATTAATGAAGCTTTCTTACATTTAATTCTGCAAGTGTGAGATTTTACATACCGTCTTCTCATTGTTTGAAAGCAGATTCATTCTGATTTCAGCATTATATAAATAGACAACTTACCAAACGTTATTCTTAGAGTAGGACAAGTAATACGATGGTCTAAGTTTTCGTCTTCTTTACAGAATATCGTTCAATATACTGTTCTAGAGAGATAATAGTACGATCATTTTCAATGACTAAGACAGCTTACTTCGACCATAAAAGAAAGAATGCTTTAACCCACTTAACATTTGAGACATTCTTTTCCTAGTCAGATCCCTGGATTATGCGGTATTTCAACACGATAACGTATTAGCTGTAACATTTGATATATTTGACGCTCTCTAAGCCTAGCTTTTTGATACAAAATGATGTGACGCGTTTTGCAAATCTTGCAAATCTATATATTTCAGTGGACATTGCTACAGGCATCATTTTCTTGTATATCGTCATGATTGTAAAAATCAGTCTATGTCGATGCCTGTTCTTTTTTCTTTTTCATCTGATATTTCAGATATGAAATACATTTGGAGGTGCTGTACGATTACCTCCTAGCCTGAAGCTATACATAGCTCTGCACAGGGAACTGGCTTACTAATCTAGAATAAAACCTAACAACAAAAATAAAGAAATTTATCTTAAAAAGTACCTTGGTCAAATTCTTGGAATTCCAGTGTTTTTCCACATACATCCTGCCTATAACATAAAACGGTCTCCAAGACGAATGGGCGTTATAGCACTTACTATAAAAATTGTCGTCGTGCGCTTGAGTTGTAATCTGAAAATTGAACTTGAACATTGTAAATCATTAACTTTATCTGGATATATCAACGGGATAGCAATATGCCGATTATTCCTCTGCAAATGTGTTATGTACTTATCCCATGTGTAATCTTGTTTAAAAAAGAAAAA
>JBCEWB010067542.1:0-13393 GCA_039654565.1 Peronia peronii | reverse complement strand
AGGGGTGTGTTAAAAAAATGAGTGGTGAATTTGGGCCAGTCCATTGGTAAAAATAGGCCTGGTAGTTAAAGAGTTAAATAATTGTAGACTGCAACATTGATGGTAATGGCACTAGTAATGCACTGGCGACAAAATGTTAACCTTCTTGCCACGATCATGGCTTCCTTGTTTTGTGTCGAAGGGCCACAGTTCTGGCTCTAAAAGGGGTTGTTTAAAAATTCCAATTCTGCTTTTACCTTCGCTAAACCGACCGAATTACTTCCCTTCAACTAAAAAGAAGGATTTTTTTCGTTTCACATCACAAAATGGCATCAATCGAGTATGACAGCGATGACACTATTGACAGTGAACTTGAAATTGGTGGACTGACATCAGAAGAGTCTGCCAGTGAGGAAAGTGATTCAGATGAAGAAGGTAAGCTGTTTTTGTTTTACTTTTATGTCTTTTGCTTTTGAAATGTTGCTGATAAGTATAAGTAAATAATTCAGTGCAGTTAGATCTAGTTGCATCAACAAAACTTCTGACATTCTGTCATTCATTTTGACTGGACAACTGTTTAGATTTGTACACAAACACAGGATTTGTGCTTTTGTTATTGAAAGTTTGCTTTATCTAGATCTAGATCTAGAATTTGAGCATTATTGTTTTACTTTAGCCTCAAACTCAAGTGGTGATGATGATGATGATAGCGGTTGGTGCCGGTAATGGTGCTTATGCAGCAGGTGGCCTGTGGATTCGGGTTGTTGGTGAAGATCCTGGACCAACACTAATTCCTTTCACTGGGAATGTAGGATCCACTCCAGACATGCTCCTCCTCAAGATGCAAATCCCATAGGCTATGTAAGATTGTATATTGATGATGCTTTCGTAGACATTGTTGTAAGGGAAACAAACCGTCAGTGGATTGCGCAACATCAGGATTTTCTCCGGCGCAAGCCTCGTTCAAGGGTTCATGACTGGATCAAACAAGGATACACAACAAGAGACAAAATATGTGCATTCCTTTCAGTTGTGCTCAACATGGGTCTTGTACGAAAGCCCACAATATACTCTTATTGGGACACTACCAACCCTAGTCAAAGCACTCCATGGTTTGTTGAACATTTCAGCAGAGATCGCTATGCCCTGCTATTAAAATTTTTGCATTTCAAAAACAACGATGCCATGCCAACTGCTCAAGATCCTAATTACAAACTGTACAAGATACAGCCCGTTCTGGACAATCTAGCCAAAAAGTTTCTGAGACATTATGTACCTGCCTGTGACATTTCAACAGATGAAAGCATGATTGGCTATAAAGGAAGAACACTATATCTGCACCAATACATGCCCCATAAGCACCACTCACGCTTTGGTGTCAAAATGTGGTGCCTTTGCGATTCAACCACAGCATACACATGCCTTTTTGAGATCTTCAAAGATGTTGCTGATCCCACTGGCAGAAGAGCAGAAGGCATGACATATGCCCTTGTCATGAGGTTGATGGAGCGGTCCAACCTTCTACACACTAGCCATCATCTCGGACTGGACAACTACTTTACATCATCAAAACTGCTGCTAGATTTATATGAAGCTGACACCACAGCAACTGGCACGGTCAGAAAGAATAGGAAAGGTTTGCCAAAAAGTATTACTGCAAAATTACGAAACAAAGAGGTCAGTGAAAGCAGGAAATCTGTTGTGCATTGCCTACAAAGACGGCTCAAAACAGCCTTTATTGCTCTCAACAAAAGCCGCAGGTGGATTTGACACTACAAGAAATACAAAGAACAAAGAAAAAAGGCTACCAAGAGCTATCATCTGCTACAATAAAGCTATGGGTGGGGTAGATATGAATGATGCATGCCTTTATGAATTCTCAGAACGAATGAAGAACCTTGAAATGGATCACCAAGATTATGTTTGCTTTATTAGGATGAGCAGTACTCAATTTCTACATCATTTATTGTGCAAACACATCTGACAGAATCAAGAAGAACAGATACCAGTTTACATTTCATGCACTGGAGGCCCTGATGGGAGATTTCAAACCCCCGAAAAAGGTCCATCGCAAACGTCACTCAGCAGCTGAGATTGAAACCAGCCATACAGCTCCTATTCAGCCTCCAGCTGCTGGTGTTTAACCTGCTGCTCCAGATTGCAGACTGGAGAAGCTACCTCCCAGTAAGAAGAGAAACTGTGTGAATAACCATCCGAACAGGACGAGATCCTGTTACCAGTGTCCAGTATGTGACGTTGGGTTATGTGGTGCAGAGTGTTTTGTGCCTTACCACAGAAGGAAGTGAGGACATCAGCATCAGTGATGTGAGCGAGTTATGTGACACTTTAAATTTTTTTCTTGTTATATTATTGTTAGTTCTTTCAAGTCTGTCAAATAAATTTGTTCAAGTCTTTGACATTTTTCGCTAATTTTTTTATTTGATGTTTATTTGTTGGTTACATTTGCTGAACTTTTCACCTTTTCTTTCACCTCACCTTACTTTTACCAATTTCAACTTTCATAACAATTTATCATTGCAAAATATAGATTATTATCTAACCTTTCAGAAAATCAATACATGTATGGGTCTCTTATGGTAAATGGATTTATACAAGCAATTTTTTGTAACGGGTATTGAATTTTCCTATGAGGCAAAAATTACAATGACAAATTTCATTGCCATAAAAAATTTTATCCCATGCTAAGAGGGTTAAGGTGACGGATACCGTCACACCACTCTAGATCTAGACATAAATCTACCAGGTGAACAGTGCGTGACAGTGGCTCGAATAGTAGATCTATCTATCTATCTAAAGGGCCACCCATAACTGATTCATAAGAGGCTAAGTCGAAAGACTTTCATTTTTTCATCAAGGGACAGGAGCGTGCAACTCTCACACAAAACACTCATAAGGAAGCCTAAGCAATCATATTTGAAAGCTGAAATGACTTCTTTTCCATGGAACTTAGTGTCCCATAATAAAAATGCGTTTCTTGAGGAGGACACTCCCGACACTTCGGCAACTTCGCCCGTGGCCGCATCTGGATCTAGATCTCTGAAAATAAAAGCCTTGTACAAAAACGAAAAACAAACGAATCAATGATAGATCTAGATCTACTTACTCAAGAGATGACTGTTCTCTTCTAAAGTGGGCACCAGAGAGAATGTTGCCCTGCAGCAGGCACGCTTGCGATGTGTTCACCCTCCCATCTGCAATGAGTGCAATCAGCACGTTCAAACGCCGGAAGAGAAGATCGTTTTCGCCGGGTTGCCAGATTTTTTCTTCATGCATATGTTACGGCCTATTACACGTCTTTCAACCTTCTGGTGGAGGTTGTCTCGATTTTCACTCATAGTTGCAAATGAATGTGAACGAAATTCTAACATTCGCCAAAAAGCATCCGCAATAATTTACCGTATAAACGTTATTTTTTTTTGTGACATCCTAACATAATCGGAAACTCTTATTATTTTTGAGCAGATTCATAAGAGAGCACAAAACAAATATTTAATATATATATATATAAGACAAAAATCAGACGTAATTTCTCATAAATTTAGTATCCTGCTAGCCAGGTTATGCAGTGGTGATCCATGGAAATGAGCCACAGAGGCTTTTTGTTTGCATGAGTTCATTTGCTTCAGTCTTGCTAGGTTAACAGTATACATGTGTAATAAAATGTGTGCTGTAATTCGTAATAGGAATTGTACATCTCAACGGGAGGAAGCATTCAATTTTATTATCAGAACAAAACTATAGAATTTGGTCTTCATCTTTTTCAACATGTTTATTGTGTGGGAATTAAAGAAAAATCCGATGAAAAATAAACAATCTACCAAACGTATCAATTATGTTTCTCAACAAAAACTGGGGATGTCCAAATCATTTCCAGGAGACCCAAACCTATCATTGTCACTACTTGCTTGGTATGGTTACTCTTAATGTACAAGGCGTCTATCGAAACAGCAATTATATTACAACTGGCGCCACGATGAAATCATGGTACATGTACCACTATTTCGAGAGAAAATTTCGAAGTTTTTGCATAAAAATGACAAACTGGCAACGTGCCATATGATTACGGTTTTGCTTGTCAACCTCCTGTCGTGGTGATTATCTCAGCTGTACAAAAACACACAAAAATATGTTTGCGAGCTCAATATGCTCTCTCACTTAACATAATACCAATGTTTGTGTCGCTTTGTTGTATAGTTTTCTTTTGCATTCGACTGCCCGTGCATAATAGAATACACTATATGTAAAATAATAATAATAAATAGGCCTACAGTGAAGAAAGAAAGAAGAAACAAATAAACCAATGAAATAAATAATAAGTAAATGACATTAAGTAAATAAGTAACTAACATTAGTTTTCTTTTCTGTAGGAATAAACCATGAATGGAAGGATCTTTTAAAGTCAAATGAAAAATCTGAACACAAGGGTGATAAAACATCAAGATATTAAAGTACATGTATGTGATTCAGCCTATCTTTTAAAAATCATTATAATCATGTCATGTTTGCTCGATAGGCATGTTTGATAAAAAAGAGAGAGAGAGACCGTAGAACCAATCTAAATCAACTGAATTTAATGCCGAAGTTTTGGTTAAAATTGATGTCGGCAAACACGCTCACGGGCAGGATACGATTGAGGCACGAGGTGGCTGAATGGCGAAACGTAGTGTTTCCGTTGAGGCAGTTCTTATTCAGATTGTAATTAAGATTAAGTTAAGGTTTTGATCCAGGAAAGAACAACAAAAATGATGATTGGAGTGGGAGTGGACGGGACAGGATGGTACATCGATAGGACAGTGTCTAACATCACCAGAGGCTACAGTCTGGAAGCTACTGTAGGCTATTGACACAGGACTTAAAGCTGAGGACAAAAAGAACGCTTGCTTGCGATAAAGCGACTGCGATAAAGCGAGGGCATGTAAGAAAGCGCTTGATTGTGTCGTTGAGGCGCACACAGAGAAAGATTGCAACTCGTGCTTGAGATACTGGTATGGACATCAGAACTTGTCCATTTGGTGCCATGTCGGATTCGAGTGATGACGAACTATTGTTTCTAGACAGTGCTTTGCCGAAAATTATCGCAGGAAAACGGAAGAGAATAGGCGTTCATGAGATAAATAAAAGGAGGCGAATAGAAGGTGAATATCCTCACTTGTTTCCTTTGCTTATAAGGAGCCCTTCTCGGTTTCAGTCCTACTTGAGAATGAGCCAAGACACATTCAAGTAAATCTATATCATAGAAAAAAATTGAACCAAAGATAACCAAGAACTGGTGCAATTGACACCTACTTAATTATGCCAGAGGAACGTCTAGTTATCACACATCCATTTTGGTCAGACTGTCACTGAGACTGAGAGAAGTTTTACACACCACACTAGATATTAACCAAGTCGTGACTAGACAACACACACTGCAACGCGATAAAGAATTAACATTTGATTCTTTACACTTTCCAGGAGTCGCTTGAAATCGCAGGTGCTTCCCTACCCACTGGAAGCCAGGGGACCGTTGAGTCGATGAAAAAATGCGAGTTTTCGATCTTCGTGTCCTTCCTTCCCCCGAGAAGGACCCGCGAGTCGATTCCGGCCCGTTTTCTCCGTGAGCAGACGCCAAACCACAGAGCCACTGCGTCCCCCATTTAGTGTGCTTGTCTCAACGTGCTCGTTTTTATCGTGAGCAAGCGTTCTTTTTGTGCCCCGCTTTATGAACCGTGAGCTGTGGGAGCATGCAGGTTTTGTTTTTGGTTTTTTTTTTCATGTTAAAACCAAGAAAGGAGGATTATCTCGGCTTTAAGTAGCTGCCTATTTGTGAGTGTGTGTGTGTGTGTGTTTGTCTTTGTTTTTTTTTTTTTTTGGGGGGGGGGGGGGTGGAAATTTGAAAATGTTGCCTGGACAGTGGCACTCCACCTATTCTTCATCGATTTTTGACTGTCAAGGGTTCAGGTGTGAAGTGGCGTGGCTGTTATTTTGATAAAATCAGTGTGCCCATTAGTATTTAGCTTGCCGAGGAAACGCCTCAGAAACTTGACTCGGGACTCCGCGGAAGACTTAGGAGAGCAGTGCATACTGGGCACTGGACAGTATCAAGATCATTCACGCTTCCATTCGAGTCAGATACTCCAGAAATGTCATAAATTTTATGTTTAAAACTCAAATACATCCCTCGCCTCTTACAATCGCCAACAGCAAATTCTAAGGATGAACGCTTTTTTTTTTTTCATTATCTGTTGACGGGTTTTGGGCAACTACACATGCAAGTCTGTCATATATGACCGTAATGAAATCAGGAATCCTTCACAAGAAGTTTGTGCGTAATCCTTGCCCTGGGGCATACTAGTCTTAACATGCATGTATTTTGGTTTTATTGTTGTTGTTTGTGTGTGTGTGGTTTTTGTGTGTGTGTGTTTTAAATTTACATGTATAATTATGTTTTAGCCTTTCATCCAAAGAAACTAGAGTTATCTCGGCTCGAAGTTTGCCCGAGAAGAATTTTGAGTAAAAATTTTTAATTTCGAGCAGAAATTTTGGAGCGTTAGGAAATTTTGCCTGGTCAGAGGGGTGTCTCTGCTGACTCTTATTAATATGCATAATGTACATGTGGGATCTCTAAAATGTATTCTCAGCAGGTTCTAGTCTTTCCCATCTTCTGTTAGGATTCGAATCCCCAATATTTTTCACACTGTCACCATGAGGCAGATGCTTAACCCTACAACCAGTGCTCCTTTCTGTATCTCAGTATCTGTCATTCCAGTTATAGTAGCATATGTGAACAGTTTCAGCAACTACAAGTATTTTCTTTGTAGATATTTATACTGGAAGAGGAAATTTCATTCTGCTACAGCCTCTAACTCTGAACATTCAGTAGTCATAGCCAGTGTAATCATGCAACGGGTGAAGAATGTAGATAGTTAGCTGTGATGAGATATTCTGGCTCTGTAAACAACCCCAGTCTCACCACCTCTCTCGTCACCTTGGTATACTTGATGAACAAAAAGCCAAACAACAGACAAAAAAGCAAAATACAGAATTACATGAAAAATCCCTTCAACATAATTTATTTGTAAAAAGAAAGGGACAAATATGCAACTCAAAATATAACATATACAATTCACATAAATGAATAAATTAATTTTTTTTTCTTCTCAAAACCTCAACAATTTGGCCCATTTTCAATGAAATGTACAAATTAATGATTGAACATACCAAAAAAAAAAAAAAAAAAGAAAGAAAGAAAGAAGGGAAAAGACAAAAAAAAAAAAAAAAGAAAAACGCTTTTTTAAAAAAAGGAATCATACCCTGATCTGACTGGCTGAAAACATTTTTGTTGTTTTTTCATAGAACTACAAAAAACACACACACACAAAGAAACTGATCACTTTCTGACCAACACAGAATAAAATATAGAAAGATAGTTTTGAAAATTTCCAAGAAATAACATGCATGAAAGTTGCTGAAATTCTGCCCCACCAACTAGATTTCCCCCAGTTAAAAACTTTGCAAAATCCTGATATTGTCTTACACATCAATTCCTTAGAAGATGGAAAATTACTTACAACAAAAAAAGGTAAAAAACATTACCAGTTTTTGTGGATTTCTTTCAAATTGTCTGATTGTTTCTATAGTAAAGTGTTTGTGCCATGACTTTAAATTTCTCACAGTGGTAAACATGAAAATGTTCAACTGGACAGGTGAAAGAAGCATTTCTGATTTGTGTTTCAAAAAGCCAACCCCTTAACCTACAGAAAAGAGGAGAAAAAAAAAAAAATATATATATATATATATGCATGTACATGTATAAGTAATTTTCTCAGGAAAAACAACAAACTATGTATTTCCACTGCGGTAGATCACAATTCACAGGACTATGTAGACCTTAGGAATGCTTTTGCTTACTTGAATTCTAAATGGTCACAGATTCATACACAGTAATGTTATTAATAATGTTAATATTCTGCAAACACAACTGGCATTGATTGGAAACATTCTACAGCTAAATCTGAAAATAACATGAATGCACTAAACAGTACGAACAATCAAACAATTATATCACTAAGTGTGCGTACTTTCTTAGAAATAATATTTCCCCATCAATTCATCTTATAATAGTCACCGGCTTATTATATCACTATCCTTCAATGATAATTGGGTGCAGAACAAGCTCTTAAATAATGAGTGACTCCTCCAACCCAGATAAATAAAGCACTTAAGTCTGTGCCTAATTTAGGAAAAAATGTTTAGAAAAAACACATTTCCTCCAGAAATAACTAAGTGGCCAATACATTACAAGCAACAACTGGAAAAAACAGGCTGTACAATATTCTACTGGATTATCACATTGTTCAATACTTGGTCCTCACAGTGATCTTTCACGTTTCCTTTTTTTCAATATTATTGTTTTGTTTGTTTAAAAAAGCTGATTAATTGGAACCTCAAAATTTCTGGTCTGAACAAGGCTGAAATAATACAGAAAAACTGTCAACACTTTGTCCTCTGGAATATATAGCACTCTCCATAGAATCTACAGATCACTAATTATATTACAGCATCGGATATATGACTGCTTGTATATAATAAATTCACTCATCAGAAAAGTGAGAACCCAATATGTGTAGATAACAAAAAAAAAAAAAAGACAAGGAAGGCAGTATGAGTCTAGTAAGTCATCACATCTCATGTACTGGTAAGATTCTCACATGTTGATTTAAGTAATAGAGAAAGAGCAATGTAACCCTTGTAACACTCTAATCAAATACATGTATCACACAATTTATATTTCTATTCCTGACAAACTAGCAACATGCAGGCAATTCATTCTATTTAAATTTGTCAAAGCATAAAAATCCTGGGCATTTCTAACATATGACTATTTGATATCAAATCTGAACTAAAAACAAACCTTTCTCTAATTGATTCCATATATAATCATCCTTGTGATCAGACTGAAAAAAATATGAAATGCAAATTCCATGTAGAGCAATTTTAAACTGCTATATACAAATACATGTAATGTAGCAACATTGCTTTAAATTTGAAGCACATTCTAAAGAAACTGAAATACAAGTGACATACAGAGATCTATGTCTTGACAATACTGTACATGTTTTGCTTTTCAACCTCCAGTGGGAAGTTATCTCATGTCTTGACAAGAGCTGAGATGATTGTCTTCATAATTTTACTCTATCCATATCTTTTAAGTTGGTCAATGTTCATTGTCAAACCCATCACCCCCCCCCTCCCCCCCCCCTTTTTGTTTTTTGTTTTTTTGTCCTCTTTTCCATCTAACACAAGACTATTGGGGAGTATTTTTGGCTACCTTATGCAAAGTAGAAAAACGGAATATATTAAATATCTACATGATGCACAGGGCAGTCCATGGCCTTCAGTCTGTGATGCTGGTGGAGTAAGCCTAAATATAGGAAGGTAAACTAAACAGATGACTGACATCAGAACAAATAAATCGCATTTGTGGTGCCACTAAAGTCCACACTGGATCTACACCATGAAAGTCATAGAGTCGGGTAATCGCGGTGGGCAACGTGCACTGCAGCTGAAAAGATGGAAAAGGTGGTGGGAGCTTGGTGGAGTGGGGGGTGGATGAGGCACTCAGATTGCCATTATGCTGCCAGTGTTCTAGGTCCAGAAGAGAATAAAATCTATCTGTCAGTATCACTAACCCAGTGAAGACACTGTGGGTTGTGAGGAACGGGCGCTCATGAATGACCTCCCATCAGCAAATGGGTGGGATGGATAGGACATATCTCATAGTGCCTGTACAGAATAATTATGCCACCATAGGCCTTCATGCTGTAAGCATTAGGTAGGACTACTGCTCATGGCAATGCCCAGGATTACAGAGATTGTAACAACTAATCTAGAAATCTGGTCGACAACACCTCTTCTAATTTTTCTGGGCCTACACAGAATGGATGCAAAAAACGCATTGTCTTAATCAGCTTTCAACAGACATAATAATACAAATGCAATTATATATAAAAAAAAAAATATTCTTGCCAGGTTAAAGATCATTCCTAAATTTCCATTCAAAAACGAAATAAAAAAAACATTGAAAAATGCCCAAAAAAATGTGACATTAGTAAAAAGTGCGGCAAACATGCAGCTAATAGAAAAAAAATCCCGGCACATTTTTCACAAATAAGATCTAAACTTATCTATTTGTTGAAAAATTATTAGTTATGAAATGGCTTACTACAGCTACAACACTTTATTTGTTTTAACCAATGATAATCATTTCTTTACAGCTCATCAGTATTCTCTTTCATTTATCTGAACTACTTTAAAATTGAAAATTTGAATTTCTAAGGCACATTACATTTTAACATTGAATATGAATCAGGACTACTTGCAATGGAAACTTCATATTCATCCTTTTTCTCCTTAACCTTCTAGATTTCAAGCAATATTCATAAACATGAAATTTTTAAATCCCAATAACCAATCTTGAAACTCTGTGGCTTGCAAACTATGTCATTTTATACTTCTAAAAGTTATTAAATCAGTAGATTGTGAGTTTTCTGTAGGATGAAAATGTGTTCACACCATTTCAAGTCTTATGCCATTAAAAGCCATTTTTAGAACAAACTGTATCATTTTGATACACTAGACTATAAAAAAGGATAAATTTATGACAAAAGGAGATGAAGGTGGGTCTGTAGGCTTGACTTGGCTAATTAATCTATTAAATGACCTAGCCATTAAGTTTATTATTTGTTCTTTCGACTGACATATTCTGAAACAATTTACCAGTGACTTGAAACTTTTATTGGTTGTGGTTACGGTCTGTATACATCTTTCAACACCCTGGAGGCAGTTATCTCGACAGTTTATTGGTTGCAAACATTTCTAGAATGCTCGTCACTCCTGTCTTTGAATTAAATTAGGTTTGTTTTCCATAGAATATGGAGAATTTAAATAAATTATTATTGAAAAAAAACAAAAGGAAAGTAAACATCTGCCACCTCAAATTTATGTAAAATGTCTGATTATAACTAATAATACTAATACAAGTATTTCCAGAGTCAAAATGTACATGTTTCAGTGGATAATTTTTTTGAATTCAGGATGGAGAATTCCTGTATAATTCTTACAAAACATATACATGTATCTGATAATGATGTAGTCCGTGCACATTAACTTTCATACCTTTGATGTGCAATGTATGATATAAACGAAAAGCAAAATATACCTGTCTCAGTGAATGTACTCTCTTTTTTGTATTCTGGATAGAGAATTCCTGCATGAAATTCTGACAAAACATAAATCTGATATAATCCATGCACACTGACTTTCACATCCTTAATGTACTACAGAGTATATAGAATATAGATGACAATGAGTCCGAGTTTAAAACACCAGAACTACAAACAATCAAAATGTTCACACACCCAAAACATACCCACTACTGTTTTATCATATGTAATTGAACTTTTGTTCTATACAATTCAGAACTCAGTAAGTACAAGAAGTCTTTTGCTCCTCCACATAAAAAAGAAAAATAAAACTGTGGAATAATCTTAGTAACAATAACAGAAAGTGTGAAGACATTTCTTAGTCCAAAAGAAGACCAAAACAGATTTATTTAAAAGAATTTACTCATAAAACTGCCGCATCTATTTTCTTAGATTTAGAGCTACCAAACGTCTATAGATCTTCTTAGAACATTTGCCCACTTGTTCATTAATCAGGTTAAAAAAAAAACAACACAAAAGCCAAAAGCTGTTGTAAATATCTGGGTCCATATGAAGATGACTAAGATCTAATGATTTATGACTGAAAGAAAAAAAAAATACTTTCATCTGATGATATTTCTACAACTGCTTTCATCCTTCAACGTTTATACACATGAAGATGCTTGTCTTTCAAAAAACACAAAGCGTGAAGCTCAAAACAAATTTTCATGCCCTTCACATTAAGCACACTTCATTATAAAAAAAAACAAAAAAAACGATTCGTTATTACCAACTAACCCATTCACAAGGTCATGCTGCCAGAAATGTTGAACCAATATTGCCTCATGGAGATTCGTCATAATTTTTGCATTGTTCAACTGACAGCAAAAACAATGAGTGAAAATTAATACATCAACAACTAATCCAAAGTTACAGACTTTGCTATGATAGGGATCACAAACACGCAGCTTTTAGTATGTGATAAATAATAGAATGAGAAATTGAGAAGGTATATATGGCCATAAAACAAGATCCAGTGGCCTTCTAAAAATGTCCTGCGAGGAACTGTAGATGGTGAGTGTAACAGATGTAGACACACAAAAAAAATTTAAAATGCAGGAACAAACAAAGAAATATTATATGGACAGCCAGGCCTTAGCCCACAATCAATGACATTTGTTTTGTTTGTGTTGGGATTCAACAGGGCATCAGCATGATTACAACTGCATGTATATACATCCCAGATGGAGTTAAGGTCTAAGAAGAAGATGAAGAAAAAAAGTATGATTATGAATGGTGTGAAACAAATGTGACAGCTGGTGACCTACTGAAAAGAAATTTGACAGTTAATTTATGGAGATGGGAGAATGCTGAAGACAAGACTCTCATTTAAAAGAAATAATAATAATAAAAATTGAACAAATACATATAATAGCAAATCAGACTAACATATCCTATCACCCTAATCTCTTCCCAATAAACACTGGCACTACTGTTGATTGATTGCATGAATACTGAGAACGACTGCATATAAAAGCACAGAGATCTAAGGGCCCCAAAAGCACTGATGTACTGGAACATGGGCAGTTTTTTAAAGTTTTGTTAGTGGAGATGTTGTGTTTAGGTTGAATGCTATTGATTAAAATTTAAAGTTAAATTAGAAAGGTGGTTGCACACAATATCACTGGGTGTGAAAAAAAAAAAATTAAAAATGATGATCTAGAAAAATTCAAAGAGCATGTGTCCTCTTATAACTAGCAACAGCTAGTAAGCAGATTCTTGATTCTCACAATAATGATACCAAAGCCAAATAACCACAATGAAAGATTAAAATATCGAATGTGTCTAAATTGCAAATGTTATTATGTTAAAATTAAAAAATCCCATGCTTATTTTTTTCGCGCAGCAATCATTTATAGAACTGATAGAAATCTAAAACTTAGTAAAACATGTATGTCCAATTTAAAACATCTTGATTGATTACAGACATTACAGGATACACATGGTAAAAATTTAATTATAATACAGGAACCCACTACACTGAAATTTTCAATGTTTGGAACAGATTTTTCTTTCCTTTCTTTCTTTTTTTTTCTTTAAGGGGGGGAGCGACTCTTATTTTGATCATTTTGGCTCAAAATATCGATTCTGAGGTAATAGCATATTTTGAAACCTTGACCTTTTCTTGATCTAAAAATACATGGGAGAAC
>JBCEWB010067531.1:0-10953 GCA_039654565.1 Peronia peronii | reverse complement strand
CCCATTTGCAATCCTTTCATTTTCGAGTTTTTCTTTCCTCCCCCCCCCCCCCCCCCCAAGATTTCTGTGAGCGACTCTCCCCTTCTCTCTTTTTTGTCACCTCTCCTCTGACTTGTCTAACAATTGCCGGACGTTTCTCAAAAGCTTCTCTCCACCGCTTTTTTTCTTTTTCTCTCTTTATCTACTCAGCTCAAAACAGACCTATATGACATCACTGATTTTCTGTTCCGGACATAAAAGAACTCGTTCGTTTTCACGCCGAACATTCGATATATGGCAAAGGTAAAGAGCTGGGTTTGCTTGTTGAGGCTGGAATGTGAGGTTTCCGCTCGACACTTCTAAAGAGCCAGAACAAAAACATGTACATGATCGAAATCCAGACTAGTTCGAAAACCCAAACTGCCACTTATATACAGACATAATACAAGTAAACCCCTTTCTGATTTAGGCTTTGGAAAATGAATAAAGGAACACATTAAGTGTTTGCATTTTTATTTTGAGATGTGTTTAAGAGTAAGGCGATATTTTCGGAATTTCAAAACTGCATGAAGTCTGTTGCTTATTTCCATACTGAGCAACAATCTACTTATTTGCCTCTGCAGCACGCAACTATTCCTTATCTTTGACCATCACTATTGAGTCCGTGTTAGCAAATTCTCCATCACCTCTGCTAATTAAAGAGGAATAATTTCATAGTTATTTAGTAGTCAGAACTAATCCGTTCGACTAATTGCTAACTCCCGAGCTCTTCCTAGCACTTTTTTGGTCCGACTAGCAGATGATACGATTCTAATCTGACATCAAGCGATACCGCTTCTTGTGACGGAAAGGAAAGGCGGATCTTTTCTATAAGGTTTCCTTTTTTTTTTTAAACTTTTTTTTTTCTCTTCATCTATTGTTTTCAGGTGTAAGAGTGTAAGCGATAGGCTTGAAGTTCTGACAACACAGAGACCAAAAATGAAGAAAGCGTTTTCACACCTTGCGTTAGCTTGAAAACGCCTGTGTGCATACAGCAGCACCATTAGTGAGCAAAGGTTTCCAAACAGATAAATCATGAAGACAGAGTGTTATTAGGAGTCATATTTTGCTTACCCAAGCATACTCAAAGCAAAACATCCAATACCTTCTTTTCTCCTCTCTATTCCCTTTTCTTTTTCACGTTGTACCACAGCTCTTTAAAACATAAGCTTTGTGCTTTGTTCTACGGCTCCTCATTTCACTCTCTGTAGTATTAGCGTGTGTCACTGAGGAGCTATCAATGGATGAAGGTGAAAGCGATATATGTATGGTGACGAAATCACTGCACTGTAAGGACAAATACATAGAGAGCAGTTGATAAAATGGGGAGTGGGGGTGGGGGTGGGGGGGGGGGGAAGAAGAGAGAGAGAGAAGGGACAGAGACTGGAAGATTCGAAGAACACCCAAAATATGATGCAGGACGACATTCTGTGAATGCACTAAGAAAGGATGTCTTTTTAAATATGAACCATTTCTCTCACTCTCTCTTTCTATGTCTTTCACTATCTCTGTCTTTTAGTGTATTTGTGTAGGTGTAGGCTGTGTTGTTTAACAGCATCAGAGGGGCGGACAAAAAAGAGACTGACAGTGTGAAAAAGGCAGTGTGTGCATGTAACGATTATGTGTGTCTGTATGTGTGTCTGCTCGTGTGTGTGTGAGTGAGTGAGTGAGAGCGAGTGTGTATGTGCATGTGTGAGTGAGTGAGAAGTGAGAATAAGGATCGCGGTGATAATAATACGCTTGATTGTGAAGACGGAGGGCTCCCTGAAGCTGCTCAATTGCAGGCAGGAATAAACAGATGAAGGGATTTCAGTTGAGCAAAGGATTTTAACACCTCTTTTATCTATAGGCTCACAGAAACCACATGCCACATTTGGATGTGATGGCGAGCACCAGAGAAAGACCGAGGGAGTACGCGAGAGAGAGAGAGAGAGAGAGAGAGAGAAAGGGAGTGAAGGAGCAAGAGAGAAGGACATCTGTAATTGCGGGAAAATGAGAGTGAGAAAGAAAGTGAGAGCAGGAGTGGGAGACAGAAAGTTGTTGAGATCCAAAGGAGAGAGGAGGAAGAGAGAGAGAGAGAGAGAGAGAGAGAGAGAGAGAGAACACTGACATAACCGTAAGAGTCAATAAATTACAGAGAACAAAAGGGGAGGCGACAAAATTTGGAATGCCATCTGGTATCGGCAGAGTGGGATCATCTAACAGGGCGTGTTGATAACTTCCACACAGCGACTGGCATGTACAGGAACCCGGTGAGGTTTCAACACTTCCACAGGCTATCTGGGTATGTATACAAGTGGCCGCATAGGTCAGACACAGTTCCTGAGTGCAAAGGAACCGCTCGGAATCTCCTTGTGGTCACGCAGAGGTAATGAACGCTCCGTTCGCTTAACATTGTGAACTGTCACCTGGTAAAGACACGCTTGTTTCGTTACTTAGACTGGGGCATACATACACATAGCGTTGTGAACACTTCATTTAACATGGGCCGTTATTGTACAACTTATGAGTTTAACAACCATGTCAAAAAGGGCAGACACGCGTTGCTTGCAGAGGCTGAAATAAGGAGTTCCAATAATACATCTACGAACCTTCTATGAATCTCGATAGGAGAGATGGGTTGTTTTATGCTCTTGTTCGCAATGCAATTCAACTATCACGTGACCGAGTCTCTCGCCATGTGTAGATTCCCATACAGATATTTCCACTGATCCACTGAGAACCGAGAAAGGCGTTTGGAGTTCTGAGCTGGCACTCTTTGATATAATATTATTGATAGTGGGCTAACGATACAAGACGTATGAGTACGACATTAAATGATGGTGTCTGAGATAACTCCTAGCATGAGATCAGAATACCAGAAAAATTCTGATAAGAGAAACTTGAGTTCAGTCATGGACAAAGAAGGACAAGCAAATCGGGGACAAAATGTTGGTTATGTATAATTTCCCTCTTCATCCTCACACCTGCTACTTCCGACAAGAAAAGCTTTGAACCAGAGCTACTTATTCCCAAAATAATGATGTCGGGCATGTGGTCCTGATCTGTGTCCATCCCAACCTCTCTCTCTCTATAATATAGGCTATATAAATATAAATTACCTTTTACATCTGGAGTAACTGACTTGGTAAGAGATTGAAAGGCCTAATAAAACACGATGAAGGAACTGCAACAAAATGTTTCCATTCTTCCCCTGTTTTCTACCAGTTTCTAGAAACTTCAAAGTGAACTCCAAAAACGAAACACGTTTCTTTCACAGAAAAAAAGACATGAGAAGATGAAGAGAGAGAGAGAGAGAGAGAGAGAGAGAGAGAGAGAAAGTGAGAGACAGTGAAGAGATGTAGGAAAATCCATCTATCATTTGTCGCAAGGCAGGAGACGAAACCTATATGTTGGCGTCGTTTTTCTCAACAGTCTGGGGCGTCGCAGCCAGAATAATTGTAGCGAAACTGCTGGCACAAAAGAAGAGCCATCACCTCTCTACACGGACAGTTTACCAGAGCCCGTATTTTGTGCGCAAAACAAAATTAAATGATTCTAAGCATAAGTATAGCATCAACAGCTGAACGTAATAAATGGATTTTATACAACATTGGACAGCTTTGGAAAATATGATGTAGTCTCTTGGCGACAAAGCAAACGCAAGAGTTAGACTCCAAGCTGTTTACACTGACTGGATTGTGATTTTTACAGTATAAATGGGCGAAAACATCTTTTTTACACTGGAAATATTAACAACATTCTTACTCTGCTAGAATATTTTACAGAACCGGAAACCAGAAGTTAGAAATGATTCTGTGAAATGTTCTGGTCTATGGGTTTTTCTTCCTCCCCCCCCCCCCCCCCAAACTTCAAGTTCCCAGATTCCTGATGAAGACCCAAAGAAATTCGGAAATTTGGCGCTCCCGACATTTTCATCAATTTATTTAATCCAGACACATGCTGAGTTAATTACTAAAAGTATTGACTCAGGTGCAGGTTGACAGTAAAGTTGATTCTTGAATTCCACTACATTTCTTTAAAATGATGCAAAAATGATGACGGTGCTGATGATGATGGCGAGAACAATAAGAGGAAGAAGAGAGGAAGAGACAAAGAAGAGAAGAAAATGGCAATGTTCATGATGAGGAAGAACAACTGTATTACTGATAATCTGTTATCAACTGAACATTTTTTTAGTTTATTTTTGGCGATCTTAGAACCTTGAGGGACTATGTTCTCAAGGGTCTCCAGCAGCAGGAAGGTAGAAGAAGAGTTACTAGATCACACTCAAATGTCACACTCAAATGCCTGTTTATTTTTAAACTCCGGGCTCTCACACCAGCACCCAAAAGTTGAGCAGTTATAGCGGCGGCAGCGGCGGACGGCTGATTTACGGGCACAATGTTCAAGGCGTCTAGCTGTGAGAATCTAGTGAGAGCTGCTTCCATTTCACGCTATGCACCCAGTTGAAAACGCCACTGAGACGGGAGGGGAGGGGGGGGGGGGGGGGAGAGAGAGAGAAAGGAACGGGGAAACCGAGGGAGAGATAGAGCTAGATCCAAAAACACGCCAGAGAGAAAGAGAGAAGGACAGGGAGGGGATGTGAACTAGAAACGCGACCTGAGCTGAAACTGATGGGAGAAAATATGGCAAAGGTCATGCAGACAACCCCAAAATCATAAAATAATAATAATAATAAAAAGTCCCGGCTGAAAAAAAAAGGGAGGTGGGGGGGGGGGGCGCGAAGGAGGGATATCTACGGCACATCACATGCATCTTCAACAAGTTTAAAACGACGAAAGAAAAAAAAAAGCAACAGAACACGTGAAATGAATAATTTTGCTAAATTTTCTTGGCATTTCCCATGGCCCAGAGACGCTTTAGCCTCGGTGCGAAATGACGACAGTTGATCCACAAGCCGCTCATTGGAGATAGGCGGTTTGCGCACTCAGCCAGGCCTCGCTCCGCGAGGTTGGTGTATAAGTTTGCCTGCAAGCGGCAAACGCTCTGTCTACTGGCACCACAATCCTACTGTGATAAAACTCCTTGATTATCAGTTTGATTATCTGCCATGCTAAGTCAAATAAGATTTTCCTCAACATAAAAATATACTCTACTGCATCACTCAATTCTTCGAAAACTGCATTATGTCCATTTAACTATGTGCTAAAAGAAAGATATCAAAAGTAAATCGCAATTTTCTAGAAAAAAAAGTTTCCAATAGAGAGGTCTTTTATCCAGATACGTTAAACCAGGACCCTAGTCTACAGGCAGACTGACAGAGAGGACTGAATTGCGCCCGCGCCGTTTCTGGAGACTCTGAGAATGGCGCAATTCAATATGACAAGCGGCAACATGTTCTCTGGGCGGACGAAGGAAACACAAGAGAAGAAAAATCCCAATGAAAATATCGCCAAGGCGCCTGGGCAAGCCGTGCGGAAGAAAAGATGAACGCCCGAAAGGAAAGACTGTATATTACAACCGACCAGAGTAAACAAAGCAAATGCTAGCAGTGGCGATTAAATCTCTTCCTCTCACATTCGCTCTTTTTTTTTTCTGTGTTAAAGAAATATCCCACTTATATTATTTTTGCACTTAAATTGTTCTTTTAAAAAAAAAGTAAAAAATAAAAAATAAATTAAACAAAAGTCCTGTGTTGCGAAAGCTAAGTGAGATTCTGGAATGCCCTATTTATAATCCGTCATTTAGTTGTTCTCATGTGAAAAAATGCTGCTTATCCAAGAGAAATAGGACAAAGTCAAATGTGAATTTTATTGATCTATACATTGAAATTAGGTGGAGGAGAAGGTCTACGAAAGAAAGACAAGGGATGGGTAGAAAGTTCCAAAGGAAGACCCTCCTGGAATGCCAACTTCAAGTGCCAAAAATAAGGAGTGATCTTAATGGTACTTCAGATTAGTCCAATATGTAGTTAGGTACACTGACATAAGTCAAACAAGGAGTCTATGTCATTCTTAAAAGGTACAGATCAGTACGAACTTCATGTGGTTGAAATGCTTCAATGGCTTTAATGGGTCTGTAGCTTCTCGGCGATGTCTAATGACTGGTTTTGGTACAATAACATCAAAAACAATTGAGGCTAAGTAATAAGAACAATAGATATCCAACTTTTCTTTACGGCCCTATGGTTTAGCCCCGAGCTTTTTAATTGTCCCACCTAAAATCATCAGAAGGAACAGCCACTTTTTTTTTTTTTTATTACAATTTGAGCTAAATCAATAACTTCAACAAACACATAGCACCGAAGTCTTTAGTGAGTCTCTGTTTCATCTTATGTGGACATAATGTGGTTCTTCCCCCTTGGTATTCAAACAGTATAACTGCCATGACATGGGGAAAACACAGATACTTTTCCCCCGAAAGGGATGGGGTGGGAGGTATAGGGTGGGCGGAGGATCTATTCCCCAACACGTATACACCAGCATAGTATGAGATGCTGAGCTTAAAGCTTGGTGTATCACAGAAAATGCAAAACTATCGAGACGGCTGACACTTGATGAAAAACAAACAAATGAGCCACCCTTTAAACGATGTTGATTGTCATCTTGTTTTTCTTCAAACTAAACAATAATATTACCCCCAACAAAACTTGCACCCCCGCATCGGAAGTGATATTTTACTTTCATTACCAGCACACACAAAACATATAAGATACTGCAGCAAAGTCTAAACTGAGAAGTTAATGGTTTGTAATTAACCTGAGCCAATTCCAAACGCAGAGATGGAAATTCTGAGTTCACATAGTCCAGATCAATTGATAATTGCGTCAAAGAGCTCTGACATGACGCTGGCGTGCGCTGACAGAGAAAAAACATAAGCAGGTTCGCCACACAGGAACACAGCTAGCCTGCTCTGGAAAAACGCAGTTTTCCCCGAAAACTTCTATTTCGAGGCTTTTTCGCAGGTTAGCTTTGTCGTCAAATGAACAAAGACCAAACAGAACATGTCTTCAAAGAATGAGATGACACATTAGTTGTCTTCTAATATTGTGGGAAAATCATACGTAAATAGGCAGGGAAACTGCTAAACTGTGAGAGGGGAAAAAGGGCTGCTTTGTTAAAGTGGGTCAGATTATGTAGAGCATGTATGTATTTATTCTGTGTCGGGTTCGAAAGAAACAGAACATCATAACATTGGACGAGGAGAAAAAGCAGAGCAAACAGAGGGGAGAAAAGCACAGAGAGTTTGTTATGTGTCTTGTATCTATGTCTGTGAGGACGGGAAAAAAATTCTCGGCAGACAGCGATGAGTTTCTGAACAGAAACTGAGATGTCAGTTTTCAAGTCAGAAATCTGAAAAAAAAAATGAAGGATAGGAAAAGATACTCAAACAAAGAGAGAGACAAAGCGAGGGGGTACGGGAGGGGAGGTGAGCGGTGCAGAGGAGTAGAAGAAGGAGTATGGAAATGACAGATCAACAGTTAACCAGAAACATAGCGTTCGGGTAGATGGGCAGATGGAAGGATGGAAATGCATAAAATATTATTATGTAAACATACAGAAAGACGGTCAAACGGATAATCGAACGGGTGGACGACCAGAGGGACAGTCAGACAGATGGGCAGGCAGACTGATGGATAGAGTGGTAGACAAACAGGCAGACACACAGACAGACACACAGACAGATAGATAGACAGATAACATCGATGTGTTCCAGATAGAAAAGCCATCAGTTTACAGGTCGGAGAACTGTAGAGATGTACAGATTGGGAGACCGTCCAGGAGCAGATAAAAGAACTGCAGTCACAACCTACAGCGGCGAGTTAATATACATCGTGCAGTCGTTCAACAGGCTAAATATTGTTGGTGTACAAAGTCTGTATACAGTATCAGCACTTGGTGAGACTGAGAAGCCATGGGGCGAGATGAAGAGGAAGGAGGAAAGAAGATATGAAAAGTTAGACAAGTGAGACCGATAGACAGACAGACAGTCAGTCGAACAGACGCACGGACGGGCAGATGGCTAGATGAACAGATGGATGGGCCGATGGCTGGGTCAATGGATGGATGGATGGATGGATGGATGGATGAATGGATGGATGGATGGATGGATGGATGGATGGATGGATGGATGGATGGATGGATGGATAGATAGATAGATAGATAAATTAAAGCAGTCATTCACAAAACAAGCATTGCATGTAAAGTAATCAAAGCCGTTAGACACAAAATAAGCCATAGTAATAATGAGTCACCAGAGCAAATGAAACATGCAAAAGCCTATAATTACTAAGTATTTAATTAATACAGAAACTTTGCCGCGCCGTGACGGTACACTCACCACTCTATATTACGGCCCGCTGTGTTACTGCCTGCCTTGTCAGAGATGTTATGATGTGAGCCCTTCTTCTGTAACCAAAACCAACAGGGGATTATCCCCCGGCAAACACAAACACAACGACAAACAGATTCTTGCAAACTGCTCTAATGTACTTCGACAAAACAGCTCAATTCCACACCGTTCTGTTATTTTGTGGTGTCGGTGGCCCAGTGGTTGGGATGTCGTACTCGGGATCTAAAACTCCGGGTTCGAATCCTGACAGGTCTCGATATTTTGTCCTTGGGAAAGACAATTTACACATCTTTCCTGACACGATCCAGGTTTATATGGGTCCCAGACTATAGACAGTGACTGACATTGTCAGATTGATAAGGATTTGAGCGCCTAACAGACAGCCGCCTTGTATACTTCCCAGGAAGCCGAGAACGTTTATGGGTGTCTTCTTGGGGTCTGTCGGAGTAATAACAGATTGTAAAGCGCTTAGAGCCTGTATCTATGGGGATAAGCGCTATATAAATACTCTCTATCATTATTATTTTCTTACCTATTTATGTACAAATTTGCACAATAATAATTATGGACAAGTTGCTTCATTAGACATTCTCAAAAAGAAAAGCACTTCGTTGACAATGGGCTAAAAGATAGATCATAAACCAAATTGGCGATTATTTGAAAAGAGAATTTTCGCTGGAATTTTTTTTTTTTGTAAAAGTTCGCTAGTGTGTACGTCAAAAATGCGTCCTGGAATGGGCTTCACCGTACTTTGTAAATACACCTTTCTCTTAAAAAGTCTCAACTGAGAAAATTTGAGAAATATTTTTACGACCATTTTCTATTTAAAAGACAAAGAGCCGTGAACATTTTTCGGCAATGAAGTAACGCAAGAACTAATCTGTTTAAATACTTGAGACAACAGACATTTGAATAGATGAGGGGACTGATTAAGCTGATGAAGAAGGGCCGTTTCGTCAGAGTATATCAGAGCTGCCGTGAATATGCCGCTTCACGCAATACGAACCATCTCCATTTCTTGAGCAAATACTCGATGCCGCTGCTCGACAACACAAAACCGCATTTGAAACAAAAACAAAGCATAAAAACAAAGAAGGGCGCCGAAGCAAGAAAATATTGTGGATGAAGCAAAGCTGGAGAAGCCGTGCAGTCTATTTCTGTACTTTAACCCAAAAAGCAACAGAGGAAATTGCTCAAGTATGACTACAATGGATATTTATTTACGTTCACCGAATGACGGCTTAGGCTTAAACTCCAATAATTCAAGATGATTATCATGCTATGAAATTGTATGTAATTTGGACAGTAATTCATTCACAAAATACAACGACAAAATCTTTGAGCAGAGTCCGCTGATTGACACTTCCAGGGTTAAAATCAACCCCTTCTTTTTGTATCTTCTTCATTCCCCTCCCCCGCCCCTAATTTCTCCCCCTCTCCTTCCCTTCCTGCCCCAATCTTTCTCCTCAACTTCTCCACTTTCCAACTCGATGTATGTAAGAGGCGTGTTTAGAGAGCAAGCACTTTCTACAATTTCGTTTCGGAATGCGGTGTAAAAAAAAAAAAAAAGCTTTTTTTTTAACAAACTAGATGAAAAGGGGGCTGCGCTGATCTCTACGCTAGCTTGCTACCTGTACAACGCGCGAAGCTGGGATAGGAGGGCGCGCGGTAATCTGGTCTGACAGCTGAGCGCTGTGCGTGACAGGCAAGAGCTCACTTCCAAACTGATGGCAGCAGATGGCAGGAGGCAAGCCAGGCCAGACCAGGCAAGGCAAGGCAAGGCACACGATGTAAAGTCCCTGCCTGGCCCGACGTACGGGGAAGAGATTCTGATCTCCGAGCCAGATAGAAGCGTCTCCTCAGTTACAGGCAAGCCCTCTCGCCGGGAAGCGCCAAGCTCGTTTCCATAATGGCCTGCCTCAGATCTTACCATCCGATATAGCGTTTACTTATTATGAAGATTTTAAAATACACCGGCACTTGACGGGGGATGCCTCCGTACGTCTTCAGGTTATATCCCCCCCCCCCTTTCTCTCCCTTTCTAGTTCTGTGCATCCCCACCTTTTCCTGCCAGAGCTGTGCTCTAACGTACTTTGACAAACTACGCCTTTGCCCCGAAAATCTGCTTTTCACTCACAGAAACTCACCATTTAGTTTTACCATCTCTATTTTAATACATAACCAAACAAAATGAACTGGTGTCTCTACAAAGTGAGGCGATGTCCTTCAATGTCGAGGAACGTTTTAAATTCGAACTAAGATAGGGAAATAATTACAACTGACTTAATGACTTTTTGGTTAAAATACAATACCTCGTTGAACTGAGGCTGTGGCTATGGTTTTAGTCTTTTTTTTCTCTCCCAAACCCACTCCCTCCCCCCTCCTTCCTTACCCCCCCCCCCCCCCCATCTTTTTAACCGGTTTCTTCTTCTTTAAACCATCCTCCTTTCCCTTCTTTGCTTTTCCCTCCTCCTATTTCTATGTAGGCTAACTCCCCGCTCGCTGGTTCGGCATTAGTTACACAGTAAGTCATGCAGTCTAAGATCAACACCCCGCAGTTGGTTTCCAGACAGATGGCTGCTAGGTGAGCTGGAGAAGGAGGGGGGGGGGGGGGAAAAAAAAAAAAAAAAAAAAAGAATA
>JBCEWB010067520.1:0-13395 GCA_039654565.1 Peronia peronii | reverse complement strand
GTTTGAAGTTTTGTGACTATCTGCCTTGATATTATCCATGTTTGGCAACCATAAGTGATAGTAGGTATAATACATTGTTTGAAGACAGAAATGATTACTGTTTCCAAACTAAAAAAAAAGCAGAAATTGATATTTTGATCCCAAACTCACCAATCCAGATGCTGCCCTCCCTCCTTAAACCAAAGGATACTTTCTCAAATGGTTCATGTAAAATGTTAAAAGAAGTGTACATTCTTCTTATACTGCAAGTTTGTTGGAACAAAGTAAAGCTTTTTTCCTCTGTGGACCAGTGTTATATGATATGTAAGTCACTTTCTCCAGCCAGCAAAGAATCAGTGAAAACAAAAAACGATTCTCATAATAAAAACCTTTACTCACAGCAGTATTCTCAGCAGTAAAATATTCAAACTGAATTGAAGCAGTGTAGTCCATTTCTGAATACAGTTTGTGGATCCAGTGCTAGAATGGCTTTGAAGGGCCTAAAATTGTTTGTTATCAGACACCTGATAACCTTGGTAACAGCAACCTGCTACTACGTGATTGGCCAACATGTGTTTGTTGAGACAGAAAGAGTTGAACTCTTTTCCAGTTTTGTTGACAGCAGGATTGTTAGGCTTTTTGCATAATAATATGTCCTGTTAAGGGGAAGAAGATAAATCATCAATACTTCTTAAACTTTGATTAAATTTTTTTCATGATTGGCCATTTCTGACCCTTCTATTGAATTTCAGATGCCATCCCCTGTAAAAATTGTTCAGGATGGCCTCAGCATTTTGGATGTGGATTTTAATGATGAAGAGGATGATGATGAATACAATCCTGAGAAAGATGAACAGGTGAATATAATGTAACAGAATATTGAGGCGTTTTTTTTTTTTTCCATTTTTTTCTTTCTTTTTTTTTTTTACTGAATGATCAAGGAACAGTTTTGCTGTGGTGGATTTTGTGTTAGAGTGCAAATGGTTCCATAGCAGCATGGAAAGGTCTCACAAGAACTGCCATCGTTGTATGTTGATATTACAGTCTACATTTTGTCATTATTTCAGTTTCTTTGTCTGGGTTAACCTAACCAGAAACTTTTTAAAGATGAAATATTATATAGCTGTAATTGTTCATTGAGCTGGGCTTCAGATTATTATAGACAATGACTGAATAATGAATTCAGCAAAGTTGCTTACAAACTCAGCATTTCTCTTGTTAGATCTTTGTTGAATCATAAGATTATCAGTTAGAGATTTTTAAAGACACTTTAAATGATAATGCTCAATATGTGGAGGTGGGATGACCAAGCTTTGTGGTGGGAAATTGATTTATAATATAAAGTCCTGGTTCAGCATTTAATGCATATTTTATAATATTTCCCACTGACATGTAATTGTAATATGTGTGCGAGTTGACTGGAAATACGAACTATCACAAGGTGGGAAGATAGTGTTTCCACTTCAATTTTTGAAATGGGATAATATGTATGCTTTCATTTGTTTATTTATTAATTTATTTCAGTGCCATGAAAGTGATGATGAAAGCATTTTGTCCTCTCGTGTCAGTGATTTTGGGTCTCCATTTCCGGCTACACCAAGTACTCCTGGTGTTCAAAGCACAGCAGATCCTTTTTCAGTGAGTTTACAGTACTCACATGATCATGTGTCATAAGAAACGTTCTCTAGAATGATTTTGTTGGCTTTTTAATGTCATTTTTAAAAAAATGTGTTGGTATCTAGATAGCACTACATGGAGATGAGCGATATTTATCAGGAGCTTGCAAGATTGCCAAGTGGTGAGGCTAGTCAGTGTTTGGATTCGATATGATAATTATCAATTTTAGAAGAGTGTTTTAAGTCATTGCGTTGAGAAAGAATGGATTAATTGCGTTTTTCACACATATGGACAGCTTCTTTATTGTTATTCTTTCTACTTTTTTGTCACTTGAAAAATTGGTGATGTATATTAGTTTAACATTTGAAAACATTCTTGACGTGCAGGAACAGAAAATGAGCACTACATATGAAGGCCAAATGATTCAGTGCTGAATGTTAATATTTTATTATTTCCCAACCATATCTCAGAGCAGTAAGGCAAATCGGGAAGCTTGTCCTACTTCTACCCCAGATGCAAGTGCTAAAAATTCTGCAAGCGTTAAAAACTTGGATTCAGCCTTCAGTTCCTATGCAGGACCATCAACAGCTGGAGAATCTGATGGGGTATAAAAGAACACAGAAGAAATCATATCTGTATCTGTCTTTATGTTCTTTATCATTGCGTCATTGAATGTTTCTATCCACCAAATAATTTTTAATGAGAGACAGAAAATCTGATTTCCTAGTTGTGTTTGCATTGTCAGGCCTGCCAACTAATACGGATCTTCCATAATTTCTACGTTGTCACAGATAATGTAGAGATTTCTGGCATGACAACCTAGATTTAGTGTGAAAAGTGATTGTAATAATTAAAAGTATGCGAAAACTGGCTTATCCAAACTATTTCCATTATTGCTAGATGAAATTTTAATGATGGCCATGTCAATGGTCACACCTCAGGGTCTGTACACTCGTCAGGGCGCACGCCCCACCCCTCCCCCCAATAGCCCACTTCCTATTTATGCTTCTGTGTACGTCACAAGCAGGTACTGTCAAATGTGATGCTGAAAATGGAAACATGGGCAATCCCACTTTGTTTTCTTTTATATTTGTGGATGGAAATCGACCCACGCTTGTGATACAATGAATTCTTTACTGAGATATTACAGCCACGTACCAGAGATGTTAGACTTTCAGTTTTAGTTGGAAATCTGACTTTCTGATCGTTGCCTACGTTTTTATTTTGACCTGTCGGCTGGCCAACGACGTTTCTTTTTTTTTTTTTTTTGTTAAATGTAATACAAGTCCCGCAAGAAGAATGTCAAGTACAATAATCCCGTGCATTGGTCGTCGCGAGGGCAGATCGGGCTGTCGTTCGGCAGCTTGTTAAGATTTTAGGACCCAAAGTTCCTCAAATTCGACAATATTCAGTCGAGCAATCGGATGAACGTTATGGAGAATAGCTTTATAAATTCTGTGGCAGAAATAAAGGATATAAGCATCGCCATGGTTTGAGAAAAGACTGATGAGGCTAGATCTAGCATTTCTCTCACTTAGTAGATCTAGATCTAATGGAAATGAAACACTGGTGGTTTGAGCTGTTGATTCCTAGATTTAAGCAACCGTTGAGGGATTTCCTGAGCAAGTTAATCCGAATCATCAGACATCAGAATTCAGCAGCCATCAGTTGAGAGAACTGAAAAGTTGCTGCTCAACAGTTTTTTTAAGAACCGAATGTTGCTGCTTGTTTTGCATATAGCTGAAATGGGTGGCTAAGTATTACATTTCCATTATTTACATTAATAATAATGTTGTTTTAAATGAAAACAGAATGTCAGCATATAGGCTGCCCAGTCTTATTGTCAAAAGCATTTTTCTATATTAATGCCTTTTTCCGGGTGGAACGAATGACTACTGAAAATTGAGCTAGACAGCTGATAGAACTACTGATATGTGTTTCTGAAGGTTGGCGGCGCTGCATTGTTGGACCCTGACAAGTGAACACATCTTGAAATTTCATGGATATTTTGTTCTCCTGTTAAATTCAAGAAATCAGACTTACTTGGATAGAAACATACCTTGACAATATGCACATACTGATATAAATACCCATAATGGACATATTGTGAATGTGCTCACCTACATAGGGACACTTAAACTTATTTCTTCAGTGGAAATGGGTGACAAGTGAAATGAAAAATAGTTTGAAAATATTTTAATCTCATAATTACATCTTTGCCTAGTTATCTCCTCATACTATGGAGGTAATCCACAGTTTAAACAACCCAGATGTAATACTTTGTGGGTTTTATTTAAAGGACAGGCGATAAATGAGATGAGGTGACCGCAAATCTATGATAATGCATTGTTGATTGCCATAGAGCAAGCAAATCAGCTTGGTTATCAGGAGTTCAGGATGAAGAATGTTCTTTATGGCTTTTTTTATGGTGGGTTTAAGCTTTCAGATGAAGATTTGGATGTCATGTTTTTTAAAAATTTGGTTAACTTGCCCAGCTAGTATTAGCATCTTTTAATTTGGTATAGGTGGACACCATTGCGCTGCGTACAAGGTCGAAACTTCCTTTGACCAGCACTTCTATCACTGAAATTGAGAGCGCTTTCGTTGCACCTGACATCACCTCAGACATGTACGACACAAATTGTGATGATGCTGAGTGGGTCCAGTTTTTGTCCTCTTTGTACAAACCTACAGGTACCAGTTTTAGTAAAGTTTTGAAATTTACATTGCTTTTGAGGTCAGAGTCATAGTGGTCAGCATGGATGTTCATACATCATTTGACACGAGATGACTTTACTGCCTGTTTTTTAGTTAAATGTCAAGGCTAGTAATGTGTTTATGTAAGACACCAAATGAATGTGCTTTCATTTTGGAGTATGTAGAAATACTGGTAGCCACAATTGATCATATTATAATTGTGATTATTATTCTATCGATGTTTTGTTTTGTTTTTGTTTGTTTCTTTTTGTTCTAAAAGATTACAAGTGTCTTATTACACTTGTTGGCTTTCTTGACTTTTGTATGTTTACTTTATCTCATGGCATTCCATATTATTTACCTGTTTGCAGAAGAATGGAGCTTTATTTCCATATGTTGTTTTTCTCTAATTATCAGGAGACGACTCTGTGATTGATGATGATGGGGATGCAAATGATCCAGAATTTAACTATATGGCAGAGGCAGAAAGAGAGAAACCAGATGAGGAAGACTTCAGATTTGATAAGCCAACAAAAATCACAAGTAAGTGAATGGCATTGGGTTTGTGAGATATTGAAAATGCCTTTATTTACTAGCATCAGATACACTTTCAAGAACTAGTTATCTTTTTATCAACTTCTTCTTTATTGTTGAAAATTGCTAACAATTCGCTATTAACTTACTTTCAAATTTTTGTGATTTAGATGAATAGTGGTAGTGTATTTCTGGTGTACTGAAGAGAATAATTAGTGTAAATTTGACCATAAATGTGTTGTCTTTATTATCATTAACAATAATTAATATAATGTGTCATGGGCTGAAGAAACCTGCCAAACAGTTATTTGTTGGATGAAAGTAAAATTTGCCCTCTTTTTTTCTCATGGTAGCTTTGAGTATTTCTCAACATTTCAAAACTTCATATATAATAACAGAGTACTTTCAATGGACCCAAATGACTCTTTAAATGCATTGCAGATATTATTTAATGACACGCATTTAACTGAGAATTGAAAATTTTCATCATGTGACAAATTTCTTCTCCTATAAGATCATCAGATTGTTTCCTTTTGTAAATTTTACATAATCTTTTTTTTTTGAAAGTCTCATACTTGTTTTCTCTTTGGTGCTCATTAATGCTTATGAGATATGTTGCAAGTGCAGTGATAGTGAATGACTGATGGGAAAGGTCAATGAGAAACATTACTGCGAGTGCCTGCACAATACAACAATCTTGGACTTCCTCATAGTAAGATCTTTATTAAAGTATAGCTTACAGGCAGAGCCATGCTGATATCTGAATTTGAAATTAACTTGATTTTCTGCAGAGAAAGAGCTCAGCAGCTTGATCAATGAGTTGCATGAGCTGTTTGAGGATGAAGTTCTCCCTTATGAAGTTGTTGCGGGGGTAGAGGAAGGTACTGATTTGCCTACACCAGCATCTGGAAACGAGACCTTTCAGGCCACACCTAGTCTAGTCTTTACAAACTTTAAAACACCTCAAGCCCCTCCTCAACTTCAGAATACCGCCAAAGCTCCACAACACTTTGAGCAACCAGCAGTGAATTCAGAAACAAGAAAAGAGCATTACCAGCATGAGACACGAGTTCAAGTTCAGGACCAGCCTGAAGAACAACCAAGTGACTTGCAACATTTCAGTCAGTCAGATGATGCTCAAACACACAGGTTTGCTCAGCAATTTTGATCGAATGTGTTCATTCTCCTATTTCCATATTACATAGTGTTTTTGCCAAGTAAAAAGTACTTTAAACTTCTATATTTTAGTTAATGTTGTCCCATTCAGTTCTGTTCAAAGGATTCGATAGTGGTCAGATGTTTTGCTTTCATTACCATTTCATAGCAGTTACACAGGGTTGCCACACACACCCCCCCCCTCCCACAGAAACCAGGATTTTCCCGGATTTCAAGTGAAATCCCAGGCACCCAGGAAACTGCTTAGAATCCCGGGTTGTCATAAATAGATGAATAATAATAGTAACAACAAAAAAATACCGAATTAGCAAAGCTACGACCTTTTTTTTTTTTTTGCTTATTCTGTGGTGTGACATCCGGAACGTAGCCTAGATCTACGCTTTTGATCAGGCCGTTACATTTGCTGCCACAATCAAACAGAGCTTTGCAGTTCCCTTGTCGAAATTATCTCACGACATGATTTCTAAGCCGGAACAATGGATGTTTGTGTAATGTTATGGCCGATGACCTCATTTCGTCGTGTAGTTAGTGATGGCCAGTGTCGCTTTGAGTGTCTCACCTGTATCTAGATCTAGTCTAGATCTACCTGTCTTGTGCTGTGAGCATTGACTGGTCTTCTGGTGGACCTATTACCCAGCCCTATCTCTAGATTTTCTCACTCCATATGGTGAAAAGCAAGGGGGGGAGGGGGGGGGGGAGGATTTTATGCAGTCTTCACTTATTTAACCAGCGCAGTGTCTGCCCTGCTAGTAGGTTCCCAACTTCAAAGGATGAAAGCCGATCGGCCGTCTAGGGAACCTTATGATGTGCGGCAAGTTGGATGTCACACAGAGACGAGAATTAGCACAGATTTCTAATCTCCTATCCAACCAGGCTCTCCTTAGCATCACATCAAAATCATACATTTTGAGGAAATATTGTATTCCATTGGGTGGAGGGAGGGGGGGTACAGAATCGGTCGTGGAAGGAACAAAGATGTGGTTAATGTTATGCTCTATCCTAGATTGCTGTAATTATATATATTGATTCCGATCATGCTGGATTTTAACATAAGTTCCACTCTGGTTTTGCGTTGTACGTTCATGTCACATTTTATATTGATATACCAACATGTACATGATATATATAGATCTAGACCAGAATATTCTGTAGTGTTTACTTTTATCAAACTATCAAATAGACCAAGGAATTAACTGTAAAAGGTGACTGAATTTTTCTGTACCTATTGCCTGGATTTTACATTATTTAGAAATATGCATTTGACAAAATGTATTAATAACTGCTGTGTGCATAATTTCTTTGATTGGCTACTGCAAAACAAGTTTTAGCATCGGATCCCTGTTTTAGGTAAAAAATCTGTTTTTTTTTTTAAAGAGAAATCCCTGATTCGACCATGATGGGGTTGGCAACCCTGGTTACATGCTTTTAATTTGTTTTTCTGTCACTGGTAAAGATATTTTTGTATTACAGAATGGCCAGAAACTCATGAAAGACACAACTTTGTCGGAGTATTGTCTTTAGGAGAGGGAGGGAGAGAGGGAAGGAGGAGGGACCTGGGAGTGATTTTTTGAATGCTTGAACTCTTTCAGTTTTAAATTTGGATTCATCTTATTCAAATCAGAGGAAAAAGGTGGAATTTATTTTTTTTTTTTTTTGTCTCTGGTTGCGATTACGACTTTGTGGTTTTGGATTTTATGCTTTGAATAAAAATAAATTATTTTCAAAAGCTTAAGGCTCCCAGGATATTGGAAGGTATTTTCAAATTTTGCACACTAATGAAATGGCTGTATAAAAAAAGTATATTCATTTGATTTTTGTTTGTAGGTCATAAAATGTCTGTCATAAATTTTTTAATTGTGTTAACAGATGTGTATATTCCTCAATTTTCCTTCAGATATTCAATTTCCATTTGAAGACGTGAACAGAATTCAGGGAGAAGGATGCATATTATTGAAACACATGCCATGAGAATATATATTTGAAATTTGAAGTTAGTTGGTTGAGAAATAGAAAAAAACTCAGAGGAAAATGAAAAAAAAAATTTGAAAATTCGCATTTTAAGTTTTTATACAATTTTTATACAGTTTCCAAGGACAAAATGCGAACTACACTTCCTCAAAGCATCCTTGCCCAACATGCTGGACATCTATCTTTGGTTTTCTTCTGCTCAATTAAGTTTGCATTATTTATCGTGAACAAGAAAAACATTGTGCTCATTGAACAATACACGATGCACTTTGATACCACATGTAACTGTTATCAAAACTAAACAAATAAGGCCAAAGTGAACAACATTGACCAATCAAATAGCTAGGTTTGCACATATGGAAGTTGACGACACACTGATATAAAATCAAAATGTTTTGCATCCTGTGACGGTTTTAACCAAGACAAAGTAGGCCATGACATGGCTATGTTTAGAAACAAGACAGTGTCATCATGTAATTTCTATCTTATTTCAGAAGACTTCTGTGCTCCATGCAATTTCATTGGTCATCTGACTGAGTGGAGGGTCGAAATTTTCTTTCATATGATATATAATAATGTTAGTTGCATTTTATGACATATGGGTAGAAATTTTTTCAAAAGCTCGTAATTTTAACTTGGATGTAAAAGTAGTTCTGAATACAAGATAAGGTGACCACCTAGTAGTGCCATTTTGGAGCATAAACAGATGTTTCTGGCCCCAACTGTTGAAGCGATCAAAGTGTCTGAAAATAGCAAAAACCCAATTCTACATTTGACCCAAAATCTCAGTTTCAGAACCCAGTCCCCCTTAATTGATATGATCCAATTTCATTAATTATAATTTGAATTTCAGAATTTGGTGGGATCAGTGTTATCTTTGAGGGTGAATTATCACATACAACAGATTAATGTGTATGGATTAAGTGGCATATCAATTGGTAAGACTAATAAGAATATATATATTATCTGCAATGAATTATCTGGAATTTTTTCATTTGCTACCTTTAGTTCTCAAGTATTACCAGCTCCTGATCCTGATGCAGTTACATCTGAACAAAGGGCTCTGATTCAGGATAATATGAGAAAAGTATGGCTCTTTCATTTTAAATCTGATATTGTTGTGATCATAATCTCTTCAGCAAGCATATCTATAATTGTATACTCTCTTTATTGTGGAAATCTAGTAGATCAATGTAAATGACACAAGAGAGGAAAAAAAAAGACACTGCTATTGGGTGTTACAAACTTCACAGGCTGTTTGCAATTTCATTAAACTATGTGCAATTATCTGGGGTTTCAGTTGCATATTCATTTTATTCTCATAGTTCTTGCAGTTTCAGTGAAGTCAACTCTTTTTTTATTGTGTTTGTCCTGAACTACAGTTTCTTTTTCATTTTCAATCTGTAATGATCATGTCAGTGGGTTCTGTATAAAACTCTGCCATGCACCACTTTTTCTATTGGCCTGGGGCAGATTCTTAAACAAAACCATCAGTATAGATAGCCAGTTTTGTATCATGTCTCATGTCTCAAAAATGCATTTGCTTTTCCTTTCACAGCACATACAGTTGTTACTGCAGAACCATTTCATGTTTCAAGACGCTATTGCAGGCATGGAAAATTTATGTTCACCAAAAGTGCTTCTGGTGGGTAAATCTCAATTTCAGTACTGAAACTATCCAGTAGTGTTCACCAAATCACTGAATCATAGATTCATTTCAGCACCAGATGTGACCAGTGGAATAGAAGTGTGCCCAATGGTTATGTAGGGGTTTTTCTACTTTATCGCACATGTGCACTAATTCATATTTTTTGTGTTTTTGACATTTGGTTTATGTTTATACAACCCTCAAAGCAAACCACATACAGCTTTTTTTTTTTTTTTAAATTCATTTATTCACATATTTATTTAATCATTAACTCATATGTCATTCATCTCAGATCATAATTTTCATATAAATAATTTTATTTATAATACATGTAGATTTTGAAATCGTGCATTGTTGACGATGATGTTAAGAAATAATAAAGTAAATTTTCAGAATTATTTTCTCCTGAAGTAACCTTGATAGTCAGAGGAATTGCTAAACAGCAATGTTTGACATAAAATCAAAGTCAGTACAGTAGTCTTCACTTGAGAACCTGGTCGTTGGGAGACAAAAAAAAAAAAGCAGGCTTTTAGGCAGACGTTTTCTTAGGCGGATTAAAAAGTTTACGCAACCCATCTGAGTACAGATTGTCTTCACTACTATGATCGTTACCGTTAGTTAAAGATTTATTTATGTGAATAAGTACAGCCTTCTTCCCTGGTATCTGTGTTATAATTAGATCTAAAAATTCTTATCTTTTTTCGCGTATAATTACATCAATATTCTCTCTCTTTCCTTGCTCCTGTCTTCTGTCTTGCTCTCTTTTCTTTCTTCTTCTTCTTGACGTGCAAATATACCCACCGTGTTAGGCACAATATAGCCGTCATCGTGCTGATGTGCCGTTAAACCCCAACACAACAACAACAACATCAATACTGCCCAACGTTTAAATGTCGAGTGAGTTTTCACATAACAGTATCATTGTTAAAAACATGTTGTTGCTATGGATAATCACATGAGTGACTCAAGTGTTAACAGACCGACCGAAGCAGAAAAGAACTGATCAGTCAGGAGGCTAAACTTACTCCTCCTTATCCATAGAGCCAATCACAAGTGCTGTGCTACATGTTGTCAAACAAAGAAATTTAGGGTTAATCCACAATGTGGCCTGATTATGCAGTCATACTTCAACCATCACTTCCACTCCTTTGTCTACCTGTTCTCTCCACCTCTGTCCCCATTTTACTGCACATCTAGCATTGTGCGTTTCTCTCAAGTGGACAATCTGATGTGAAATTACACCATAAATACTCGCCTGTTCTAGCTCGACACCGGGCTTTTAGACTGATTTTTTATTTGGGAGCGGGTACTTAGAGGGGTAAATTATAGAGAGAAAATTCCGTTTCGCAGCAGAGGCAGGTTCTTAGGCGGACTGGACTCTTAGGCAGAGGGGTTCTTAGGCGGAGACCACTGTAATCGTGAATAATTATTTCTGCAATGCTGTCCAAAAATCCCTGGAGTTAAACGCGATTTATGGTACAACACAAAATCCTGACCTACTGTCCATAACTTTGCTTCAAGTATTAGATACAAAACTGATACTGAACGGTATTTATATATCAGGAATCATGGGAAACTATTTGTTGATTGGGGACAAAACCAGGAAACTGACAAAATCCAGGGGGGGGATTGTAGAACAGAAATATTACATACTACTATCAACAGCTATATAATTTTAGTTAATAACTATAGCAAAGTCGTACACACTGGTATAGCTGGTCACAATATATTCGGTGAATTATTGCAGCAAAGTTCAGTATGTGCTGTTTTGATTTTTGAACGTAATCCAATTTATAATTAACTTCTAGAAATAGAGAACACCTTAGCTTAGAAATAATTTAGAAACGAACAAAAAAAAAAAAAAGGAAATCATAGTTCACAAACACTACTAAAAAAGAGTTAGAAATAATAAATTTTAAAAAATCATAATTAACTCTAGAACTGCGACCCAGTGTAAGGGCTACAACGCCCTGTGGCGCACCTTGCCAACCTTGTCAATTTGCATTGTCGGCACCTGTGCTTAGCCTCAGGGTGTTTGCTTTGACTATAGAGACTCTGCCTTAGCTTTGGAGTGACACAATGCAGACCCAGATTGGCCACTTTACTGACCAATGTCTTCCTCTAATCCCTTCCCTAACTCCACCCTTTCTTCACATGTAATAATATTGGCACCAACTATTTGGGCCTATTGGTGTAGCTAGACCAGGAAGTCTATTTGGGCGTATTGGTGCAGGTCTGTCTCTATCCACACGTAAGAAATCTATTGAATCCATTTAGTTACATGACATACCACATATAATCACATAACATACCATTGGCGCTCCACCCCTGCGAATAGATGCACCCAAGGTCCATTTTTGCATGTGTATACGAGCCAGTACAAATTTGTTTCTGCTTCACTATGTGGTAGTGAAACTTTTTTATTTACCTATGCTTCCTCCTTGCGCCAGTCGGCCCATATAGCCTGAATAATATTTGCGTTGAGCCAATGGTAGGAGAAGAGGTTGTATCAGACCTGCCTACCTTTCCGCCTTACGCGGGATCATCCCACATTTCGACACAGTATCCCGCCATCCCGCGCCGGGAATAAAAAATCCCGCATTCGAACGAATTCTGATAGTTTATACTAGTTTTTCTGCATTTCATGCTTTGGCATCATTCTGAATGCGGCCGGAGTATAGTTTTCACTCACAGTCCAGCAAGAAAACTGCTAACTCCAGTTTGTTGCTATGGGCAGTGGTCTTGCCTGCCGCCATTGCCAAGGCCTGTGTCTGACAGGAGGCCAACAGTACATGATGTAACCCACTCAGGACATGTAGTGTTATGTGTTACACCCCATCCGTCCCGCCCTCATGCTAAGTGGTCGTTCACTTGCGCCCATCATTCATGATCTGATCATCGCTTGGCCCTCGATCGCTCGTGTAGTTTTCTTTTGAACCTAAATCTTTAATTAACCGTGGTGTTCCATCCTGCCCCTCTCTTTATGTTTTCACTTTATCCGCCTGTTGCCGACCACGATGTAAACGATGTAGATTCATCCTGAGATCTTTCACTCGAAAGTCTGGTCGGATGCCGACAACCTGTTTAGCTTAGAATATAATTATGTCTTTACGTGTACACCATTGGACAGAAGACGATAAGCTGCCCATAACATGCATCATCATGTAAGCCTACTGGTCTTATCTGCTGACTATATAAGCGGGATGAAAAAAAAAATCGAGTCTCGGCGATTTGGACATAATTTTGTTGTGAAATTTGACCGGTTTGTCATTCTGTTCGAATGTCCCTGCCAGCACTCGTGACAGAGATTGTCTCACCCATGGGCTATTTTCTGTCTTTGAAATGGCTATTACGCCAACTTCTTTTTGTGATAGCTGTCACTATCACTGCCAGAATTTAACTGCTTCACTGCCATTCATCATTTGCAGTCCAGTCAGTTTTCCTCTCTCCATCCACTGCTATCCCCCACCCGCACTCAGTCCCGCCAACTGGGTGAGCCCACTGGCACAATCCTCTACTTTCCCACGGGCAATCAGAACATGTCAAGAATCTGTTGTTCAATATTACTAATTGTTACATGCAGAAGCAGATAGATGTGAAACACCGGTGAGTGATCGGAGCATTGGATCAAAGGGAAAGCAGGGATGTTGAACCTACCACGCACTCCCCTTCCCACCCTATAGTGAAGTGGTAGCAGGCCTTCTCCTTCAGAAATGTAAGAGAATGGCACAAAAGAATAGAAATTTGTGCAATGAATTTTCTAAACTTTTGTGAAT
>JBCEWB010067509.1:0-13397 GCA_039654565.1 Peronia peronii | reverse complement strand
TCCCCTCGGTGGGGGGGGGGGGGGGGGGTCGAGGTTCTTTAGGATTAAATAACGAAGTCGAGAAGGTAGGAGAAGACAGAAAAGGAGATCTGCACCATACCTTGAATACCACAACAACGACCAGTGTGGGTTACCTGTACCAAAGCAAGACAGCGGATATCTATCGCACAGAACTACAATGTATTTGCTTACATTGATCGGCCACGCTGCAGGCAAGGACGTACAGCAATATCGATCCGGAGGTAAAAACTAATATAACATCTGTCAATGGACGAGAGCCGAGAAGGGTCAAATGCACAGCTATATTCCATATATCTTTTTTTTTTTTGGAGGGGGGGGGGGGTTAAAGCTGGTGTTTACCCCTACCCTGGTTTAAACACTGTTGGATTTTCCTCTCTGTCTCCAGATATATATATTAATGTGTTTCATTTTTCCTTTCGTGAACGAATCAATATATTTGTTCAGACCATAATTTTATTGTATAACTGCCGGCATGCATTTAATTAACTAGCCTCTGATTTGGTGCCAGTGTGGTTTTTTTTTTTTTTTTTTCTAACATCAGCTTTCTTCGTCTGTTGCTGTTTTGGTTACAGTTTTGACATAAAATGATAAATCTCCCAAACTGCCTAAACCCACTAAGATACCACACGGCTAGACTTGTGTCACTCACGAAAAGGCTGGAGTCGAACCAGTAGAGAACCAGAATCTCAAAAACCTCTGCCTGTCTTTCTATCTGTCCGTCTGTCTGCCTATCTGATTCCCCCCCCCCCCCCTCTCCCTTTCCCAGGAGATGTATGTGTCTTATTCAGGAATATGAGATACATTTATTACTAAAATATGGGATGTTCTAACAAAATTAAGGCGGTTAGCAGTTCTGAGATGGACGGCAAAGAATTTCCTTCTTTGAAAGGTCGGAAAAAAAGATCGCCCCCGTTCAACTAATTATCTGATTCCTGAGTTTAGAAGACAATCGATCGGATCGATAAAATATATAATACTGACAAGATTAAAACATGGAAGCCTGCAACCAGAAGGGAAAGAAATAAAGACATCTACAACAAAGAAAAGCCCAGTGGGGTACCAGAAATGAGGGCCATCGGGAAACTGAGTGGATGGATAGATGGATGGATGGATGGATGGATGGATGGACGGATGGATGAACGGGCAAATGGATGGAGAGTTAAATAAGTAGATAGGTTCGAACACAATCTGAGACGCATCAAAGCATTTTTTAGATTTAGTTTCTATTTCACAGCACAGCATATTATTATGTTTAAGGCATGGCATACGGTGCACTTAGCTTATTTGTATGACCGTGTACGGGGTTTATGACTACCTTACTTCGAAGGTTAAAAAAAGATATAAAACTCGAAAAATATTGGCCGTGCTTCATTTGATATAGCCAGATATTCAATATAGATCTGCAAATTTCGTAAAATGTTTAAACTATGCGTTAACTATGCTGTACTTCTTTTCTTCTCATCCGAAATCTATTTTATGAATTATGTCTATAGGCCCAGGAGCGTAGACCCCCCCCCCCCACCCTCTCCCAACTTAGGGCACTGTGAGGAAGCGGGTGAAACGGCAAAGTCGGTAGGCGTGTGTGTCCTGCCAAGATAAGCTCCCCTGAGAGAAACAATGAGACACTATCTAGATCTGTTTCCCCATCACGAGGAATGTTATCCACGGGGTGAGGCTGAGCAGGGATCGCCGCGCCCCTGTATCTGGATACTGGCTTATGTTACCACTAGCCTGGTTGGCCCAGTTTGCCTGCCAGCCCTGATGGAAAACACAGAACTGCAGAGCTTAGAGAACACAGGGAGACAGAGGATGGAGAAGCAAAATGGACGTAGATACAATGAAAACGAAAGAATTGATGGATGAAAGCATGAATGAAAAAAGAAAGAAAGAAAAACAAGAAAGACCTAAAGAAATAAAGGAAGAAAACCAAGATAGACAGAAAGATAGATAAATATACAGAAAAAAAGAAAGATAGACAATGAAAAAGATAAATGTGAAAGAAAGAGAGAAAGAAAGAAAAAAAGAAAGAAAGAGAGACAAGAAAGAAAAAAGCGAGAAAGAAACATATATACATGAAGACAAGGCACGTAGAGAGAGAGAGAGAGAGAGAGAGAGAGAGAGAGAAAGAGAGAGAAAACCGTTATGACAAGATGGAAGTAACAGTGATAGGCCGAATGAAGAAGGAATCACTTGTATAAACATACTGAGGTTATGTGTATTGAGGTTATGTGTACACAAAAAAGAAAGAGAGTGTTCGCCGTTACGAAGATATACCGAGGGAAAGCCCACCGATGAACGTCTTGATATGCAGGCGGGAGGGGGGGGGGGGGTGGAAATGTAGAAAGAGAGTGTAAACTTGATATTAACTCCGACAACGTCACTCGGTATCGCCGGAGAAAAAGGATTTCACAAATGGTATAAACAGTTAAGTTGTTCGTGGCCAAAACTGATCGGCTATGCCTAAAAATGCAACAATGATAAGTACTTTCTAACTTAATTGCAAAGACAATAGGCCATACAACAAGATCCAATAGCCCCTTTGCTATACCTGTGCTACAAGAAACAGTAGATGGAAAGTGAAAAAAAAAAAAGTGAGCAGAAGAAAAGGTGGACCGATAACATTCAGAAATGGACAAGCAGAACATTATTTGTGGAGATCCAGGCCCTGATCGACCATTGCGATGGACGCAAAGAGTTCATGTATAATATATTCATTGTAACCTCTCTGGGTGGACGGCGAAGATTGGTGCAGAACTCGCCAGGAAGCGCTCAGATGATTAGAATACTGCAAATATGTGAAACTATTTTAGAATGATACTCACCAGCAAAATCTTGTGAGCGAATCTTTGACCAGATCGGCCCCTCGATATTTCTAGGGTTAAAACCACATAACTGTAGAACCGAAATCCGGTGGACAAGTTCTACAAGTTAGTAGCTGAGGGAGAACACACAAACAAGTCTGCATTGTGCTGGCAGTGGCACACAATTTTAAACGTCAACGTTGACATTTGCGGTGCCAAGATATCAACTTAGAAGCTCTTTAATAAATTGCTTACTTTTACAGAACGCGAGGAAACAGAACAGACACCCCCCCGCCCCCTTCCCCTCCCTCCTGAGTTTCCCGACAACGCCTATAACACTGGAGATCCGTATTCCTAATAGGGCGACGGATATAACATTTTCAGGTTTCAGATACCGTTATACGTCCTTGGCAAAAGTGCCACTTAGTTTGATATTTTATGACTGCAGCTCGCAAGATTTACCTCAATCGTCAAAAAATTCCTTATAACACATTTCGATATCAGTCATCACTGACAAAAGAGGCAGAACTTCGTCTCCGCCATACATAGGCAAATATTTAGATTATCGCCTGTTTTTTATTCTTGTTTTTAAAACCAAACAAGAATTTAAGCATGGGAATTAATTGTTGACGCCTAGGTTAAAAATGTTGTTAAGCATTTGAGCAGCAATTCTCTTTGAGACGCCTCGATGTATCAGGAAGACTGAATACTCTTAGAAAAAACAAGTGCCTACTATCTTATGACAATGGTCAATTATAACATCAGACTTGCTCGGGTATAGTGAGAAATAAGCATTTCGTCTCGGGCAAATTTAACGCGTACCTGCATAGCTCAAAGAGTTTAGCACAACTACATTGCATCAGTCAACACAAGAACAGCTTCAATGTCGTATAGATGTTAAAGACCACAGTGTATAATTATTACATGCAAGTGTTACATTTCTCCTTCTCAATAGACAAGAGAACCTTATGCGCCGCCTTACGTTCCCCGACCCATTTGATTAATAGGAGTTTAAGTGTCGGTATACACGAGACAAAACAGGCTCCTGATTCCACGTACAATAAACAAAATCAGCCATCCTCTTGAGACTAGAAGACTGAGGTCTGGGTTTAAACTCCATGAATAATGAGGCGCATTGTGTATATGTATGAGGGTGGTCGGCCTGGGCTTCTTCTCGAGCTGCTTTTTTCTTGAACAGGTTTTGATAAACACTGGAGGCTGAGGATAGAAACTGTCAAATTACATCAACACCACTCTGGAATGCCTTGTCTAATCCGAACAAAACTGGCAATAAGCCTAAGCGGGCAGAAAACGTGTTGCCGTTTTTCAGTGCTTACTGGATAAGCATATAACTGTCATTTTGAAAGGTGAGTGCAGGTGGTGGTGTGCATCGATATGCGATAAGAATGTTGCACCAAGCAGCGCTGGCGCGCTTTGCCATCCTGTCTATCGACTCAAGGATTCTAAAATCCATAAAACTTCCGCCACTGGACAGTTTTACATCGCAAAATCGTCCAGAAAACAGCATGCAGACAAGTGTTAAACTAAAAATAATTTAGTGGTAAAGCAGGAGTAAACCCATTGTTCAGCAGCCTTGACCAAGAACGACGATTTAGTTAAAGCCCTTAACTCTTTGTGAGCGCCAGAACCGTGACAATTGTAAGAGCTTGGGAAATCACTTCAGGTCAAATAACCTTGAAAGTAAATTAATGCAGGCTATGTTTCAGCCAAAATATACAAGTCTCCTAGGCAATAACAGTATATGTATTTGATTCTTACTCTATAACTTGCTGGCAAAGCTCAGGACAAATTCCATGGCCTCAGCAAAGTGCATTATATAAAGCCATGGCCTGACAAATTTGAACCTAATTAATGTCTGGCCTGTTTTCTTTTGGCCCGACCAATTTAGACCGTGACATAGAACAGGTGTCTCATTCAAAATAACCGTTGGAGATGGATCACATGACCAGGTGAGACTGGACGGTGGGACTGAACAGGCACACACAGTAAACAAATATAGCCAGAGTAGACGCACAGAACCATAAAGTGATACACTGCAAGAGTGACAGCTATGATAAAGAGTAGAACTGATACAAAAGAGAGTTAAAAGATAACTAGAACTTGAAGGAAAATCACTGAGTCATTAGCTGTCTTTTCTCAGCTAGGACATAGCAAGCACTTGCGATCTTCAAGCGTTTTTGTTTGTTTTGTTTGTTCTGTTAATCAAAACTATGGAGATCTTCTTCAAGAGGATCGTATGCGGGTCATCATCGCACGATAACACCAGAACAGAAACGGATGCTATTTTGTAAACAGGATAAAAGAAATGTATGCTATAAATTTACAACTTGTCTATATATAAATGGTACACGTAGGAAGGGGATAATATAGCCCTTCAGTGCAATGGCAGATTGAGCGGAATGGACTCTTTATGTCACTTATGTCAGCCATCGACAACAGGTAACAGACAGTAAGCGTGGTGTGCTAAGTGGTGGAAACTGGGCTCAGATCAGCTGAAGTAGGTCCATTTTGAGTATCTATAGGCAAACAGTAGTGGTCTGTTATCGGCCTTGGAACTGGAGTTATTACAATTATATAACGCAGCATTTTTTTTTCATTATTATTATTTTGCACAATCATGGCGTAAGAGATGATCACTTATAACTGTAATAGCAGATTAACTAATTGATAAATAAATGTATATAAGATAACCATCAACACTGGCTGCAAGTGAAACGTTCGGAGGAGATAAGTAAAGCTATCATTAGAAACTGACAAAGGCTACGTAGTTTGACAGATTATCTTTCGAGTACGGTGTATCTAAAGATGATAGATAACCATATTCCAAAATTATATATAATTACACTATTAATAGAAATTGCAGCACATTTGTAGTGGGAAAGTGAGAAAAAGATAAAGATACACAGAGAAAGAGATAGAGGGGAGGGAAAGCGTAGGCGGGTCACAATAGATCTATTCTCCTTTTGCAGAGACGAGGAATACTGTGAAAAACGAGAAGGGCGAATAAAAAAAAAAGAGGAATACAGAAGAGTATGGGAATGTGACGATAAAGAGAGAGTCCCGTCACTACACGCACATGTGCAACGCCAAAATTCTTACTGCCGAGCACATGTTAACCCCACACCTGGAAGTCAAACATTACGAATGTATCGCGCAAGAACATCAGGATGAGTTGAGGTTCATGTTAATATGAATGACGCTGATAGTTGTTTCCCGTCACACATATACAACAGCATTTGAAAAACACACTGATGACAACTACTACATTAATATATTATATTAATATATCAAATTTAATATATTATCTACACCCCAGTTCTCCTGTCAGGCTGCCCCACAGGTTGTAAAGTGCCGTACTTTACGATCTATGGCTGTCCTCAGAAATGTAGGCAAACCCATACAATGCCAATCCTTAAGAGTCAGTTGACAGCATTATACTCATTATCACGTGGACTCGACCTCTTCGATAAAGTGGGTCAAAGTTCAGCGCCATAACTTCTTGAATCTTCTCAGGCCGACAACATAATGGTTCATGACACTGTTCACAGGAAATGCTGTGGTTTAACAAATTCTAGGCCCCAGACCTATTTTACTAATTTAGAGAAACCAATCTTGTTTTTCACTTTTTTTTTCATTTATTGTCCACACTTTATTCACATTTAAATGCTAAATTTATATTTAATTTTGTTAAAGAAAGGTAAAATATTTGTCAGAAAATACTATGACATGGTCAATTTCGCTCACGGTGATGTGCCTGTAATGCTTTTCCTGATGATACAAAATGATTGCTTAATTATGGACTGACAGGACCTGAACTATTCATTTCCGAGAACACATATCAAATCGTTGGGCCATTATTAATAATTTCCTTGTCAACTAATTGGATCAAGGAGTTTGTCTCTTAGGAAATTCACATCTAGGAAGAGCAAACTACTTATAGATAGTGTCATCTTGAAGAGATTTGTCATTCAGCGTGAATGTTTCCCCAGCAGATATTTTCGGTTGAGTAAACGTAAATGTAATGGCAATGCTCTCATGCAAGGAACTATAATATGAATTCATAATTGTAACCTGTAAAAAAATATTTACACACAACAAAAAAAAAAAAAAAAGACAAAATAATACACAAAAAAAAAGAATAATAACGATCCCCTCTCAATAAGAATGTCTGCTGTTTTATGAATTCATAGAAAATACTTTAGTTGATGATACTAACTTCCTTTTCATACATAATTCATTATGCCCACTGAATATCAAGCATGTAGATATACAAAAGCATAGAAATTAATGGCATTCAAACCATGAAAGTCAGACAACAGTCCACACAGAGTTGTCGGCAATAATTCACAAACTACGAGGACTCATTAAAATTCTCATAACGCATCACAATTTTGAACTTACTTTATCTCTGAACTAAAATTAAAAACTAATTCCAAACTTACACAAAACTACACAAAAGAACTCCGAACTACACAAAAGATTCCATGAATCACAGGCACTCTGTCATACTGTCCCAACATATGGTGACATTACACTTCACCCACAAACGCTGGATAGTTGTGACTGCACATGTCTGCAAACCAATCTTTAGCTATACTATTTACTTTAATTTTCAAACGTGGGTCTTTTGAAATTCTAAAAATAACCCAACTTGGCTGCTTTCGGACACAGACTCTTGTCAGTTTGTTTGCCATTTGGTTCAGAATGTGTGGACAACTCAGGTAAATCAAGACTCTGAACATGAAACATGAGGCAGCTGTGTTGACGAGTGGACAAGAAGCAAATAGACACACCAACTGGCAATATGAGGGACAGGCTGATAAGAAACATCACAGTTTACAATATGATTTTGTTTTGTGGGAAAATTTACATAATCTGGGAGATTACTCAACATGCATGGCTAAAAATAGCATTATGAAACAAGGGAGGATGCAGTCACCACTGAGAAAATAAGCCGGCAATCTTTGCCAATTCGCCAACTGAATAAAAACAACACAATCCTAACAATAACCCTTTGTCTTGTTTGTGTGGGCAAGTTTCCATTCTTTTTTTTTTTGGTATTAATATTCACAACTGTCTGCATCATTGAAAAATAAAATTGTACTTGTCCTGCTGCATTTAACAGACAACAGAAACCATAAATTTTCATATTATTTATGTCTAGATCTCTACGTCTGAAAATAAATGTACCCAGAGCTGGTTTGTTAAGACACTGTGATGTGTGACACATTCTCAAAAGAAATGAAAGCAAAGGGAGCTGGTATTCATACAATTGCAAAATCACTTGTGTAGAGACAAATTGAGACAAATTCAAACTTATCATTAATGAAATTTTTTCTGTCAATGAAAAAAAAAAAATGATCTCCCAATATGTCTTTAGATAAGAAAAAGTACTAAAAAGTGAATGAGTAAGTTTGATATTAAGATGTAATTGCACCTCTGATTTCTATAAAAAAAAATAATAATAATCTTACTCTACTTAACAATCAACCAACATCACTGGATATACAGTCTCCTTCACATTTCAACATGTCAAATTTGAAAATAGATCTGTATGCTATGCAGTCCAGCTACGACAGCAGACAGGGATTATTTCGAGGATGACTTTTGGGGGCCTAAATATAAAGAGGGCCTTCATCCTGATCCTGTCCTTCACCAGGTATAACAATAAATAATAATGAAGGACATTTAGATCTACATACGGTGAATTAGTAAAATTTTTCAAGGATTTGAGATGCATCAGATTATAAAAATCACATCTAGTTTCTTGTACTTATGCTGTTTATATGGGAATTTTATCACAGATTGTCTTCTCCATTTCCAGGATAAAAATTCAAACTGCATAGTAAATGAAAATTCCATCAAAATGCAAATACAGACAGGCAACAACTTCCTCAAAATCAAGATTTGCAGGAGTAGCACATGAAACCAATGCAATTTCAGCAAATTCCTACACAATTCTTTAAGTTCCATTGGTTAGTGATACCACAAGATTAGGGATGGAGGGTTGTAATTTCTTATAATCTCTTAGTTCTTTTAAAATATAGACTTAAACAAATTATATGTTTTACAGTCATGACTGGCACATCCACCATGTCAAGAGCTCTACATACTCACACCAATGTGAAAAATAAAAGGGTTCAGAAGAAAATGTTTATGAACTGAAAGTACCATATACTGCTTTAGCTCAATATAGGCTAAGTAAATATAATTTATATATATATATTGTCAAACAAATGGTATTTCATAAGTAGGACCGGAACAGAAGAATAAAAATAAATTCTCTAAATACTCTAAATCTCTGATGCCTTTATTCTTCAGTGAAAATTAAGTGAAAATGTAAAATGTACCTAGGAAACAATAATGCAAGACAACACTGAATGGCTAGATCTACATTTCTAGACTGATGTGGAATTTTCTGAATGCAAAAAAAATTATCACTAAGCAAGAATCTAGACCTGTAGTTTACATACATGAGATCATGATGTGGAAACACACTATTTATTTATTATATATATTCATTTCCTTTATTTCCAAAATGTTAGAAGTAAGCCTAGAATCTAGATCTAGATCTGATCTAGACTCCAGATCAATGGATCTGAATCTAAAGATTTACATGATCCATGAACACATGTCTGGTCACTAGTCCAGAGTTCTAGATTTAGATTTGATATCCTTTCATAACAAGAAAAAATGATTGATACTGATATGAGTGGTTGTGGTCAATACAACTTTTCAATTAAAATCTTATAGGGCCTATTATAAATTAGAGATTCAAAATCTAGATCTAGATCTCGCCATCTAGATCAACATCTTCTCTAGAATCTAGGGCCTATACTATAATAAAATAAATATTTTATTAAAAATGAAACAGATCTAGTCCAGATATCTAGATCTAGATCTAATCTCTAGTCTAGTCTGGATCTTGAGTTGCTAGTGCTGTAAGTCTAGCCTGAATTTATTAAGAAGACATTTCTTTTGGACAGATTTCTTTTTATCAGCTGTCACCAATTAGATCTATTTCAAACGTCGACCAATCATTATTACCACCTGTCTAGATCTAGATATCTATATTTACAAACAGTCTAAATCTAGATTAGATCTAACAGAGTCTAGATCTCTTAAGTCTAAAAAGTTCACCGTCCTCACTGATTACTCTACACTAGAATAGGGCCTAGTAATTCACTGATCACGGTAACGAAGATAAACTATGCCTATGGCCACTATGGGTAACTAGACTCTAGATCTAGATCTAGGCAAAATTATTTCACGATCCCATGGCACATATTCTGGATGACCATCGAAATAATTTCAATCACTCACCTTGAAATATGTGTCCTCTGGTTGAACCAAGTGTCTATACACGCAGTAATCCTGTATTCATTCTAACACTTCACCCACAACGAACACTGGTCGTCAGCCATCTTGAATTGTAAAGCCTCGATCTCGCATTCTTAGCCAGAGGACGAATGGGACAAGTTTTAGCAAATAAATTATAAAAAACAAAGTATGATACCAATGTGGTAAATTCAACTTGACCGCGAAAGACTACCTCTAACTACATGTACATGAATCGGTAGAAAAACATATCAAAACTGCTTTGCGTGTTTGTTTGTTTTTTGTTAAATACAACAACAAAAAGCTGTATTTTTGTGATCTGGTTTGACTTCAACTGCTAAAAGAATCCAATTTGGCACAGAGGTTCCTGATGAAGACAGGTGGATAGGCCTAGGGCTAAGGATTTACATGTATTTTCCATCTCTGATTCCTTTCTCACTCGCTTCACTCACCCCCTCCTCTTCTTCCTCCATTCTTTCCTATTCCTTGCACTCTTGCTCTACCCCTCAGCCTCCCCTGCTGATACTTTCCCTATTTTTCCATTTTCATAATTAATTTTCTTGCATTGTTTTTAGACACAATTTAGTCTATCATCTCCTCGGTCAACACAAATATTGTTATTATTTCATGGAGTAAGGTCATCTGTTTACATTCATCTATTTAATCAGGCCAGCAGATCTTGTAAAATGTTATTTTGGAATTTTATCATTTATAAATAATATATAAAAACAAATATGATACAACATTTAAAAAAAAAAAAAGCTCGGGAAATTGAACAGCGGCTCTTTAAGTCTTATAATTAGTGTTTCCTTCATCATGATGGTATGAAAGTGTATGCCCGAACATTGATCTTATAGACTTTAATAAGATATTTAGGATCCTTATTATCGATGGATTATGTGACAGACTTAGTTGAATCATAAGATGAAAAATAATAGGAACATCAATACTGCCCAGAAAAAAAAAAAAAGGAGCCAGAAAGGAATAAAAAGAAAAAAAAAATATGCATCGGCCGGGAATCGAACCCGGGTCACCCGCGTGGCAGGCGAGTATTCTACCACTAGACCACCGATGCTCTTGACAAGGTGGGAGGTAATAGTATCTTTTTCAATGCGAGTTGTCTATGACTTGTCTAAAAAGAAGTATTTCCTGTTACGTGGAGAAGTTACGGAACGCAATTTGTTGTAAACAGTGAGCGGCAGGATGGAACCGATCAAGACCACGCAAATTCAGGGACTATGGAGTTTTCTCGAAACGGTTTGTCATCCTGGAACAAATCCAGAGTGTACCTATAAAATATTTTATCCTTGAAAGTAATTTTCATATCTCTGATAGACTACATCTAGAGTCTAGATAGATCTAGATCTAGATGCAAATCAAATGTGGACATCCACAAATGGGCAGGAGATCTATAGGACTGGAGGGTCAATGCGTCACGTCGGGTCTTCGCGTCACCTATGTCCGCATCATGTCAAACTGTACCAATTTGCACCAGAATTGGCTGATTTCAATAGCTCTGTGGTCTGAAGAAATATGCCAATTTTGGTGCAAATTGGTACAATCTGACATGATGCGGACATGGGTAATGCGAAGACCCGTCTAGATATCTAGACTAGATCTAGGCGATAAGTGGTAGATCTAGATCTAGTAAAAACTAGTCTAGATTCTAGATTTAGATCTCGATTAGATTCTAGATTATCTCATAAGAGTTTACTAAAGCAAGAAGATCCAGATCTAGAATAAGGCGCGCAGAACATTGTCTAGGCCTTGACTTGGACAACTTGGTTTTGTAGCTCTAGATTTAGATCTAGACTCTAGATCTAGTCTAGATCTGCTTTGGAACTAGACATGTAGATCTAGATCTACATAGACTACATAATTGTTGTCATTTAGGAGATATCGAAATGATTGAATTGGTATATGCTTAATATGGTGGAACACACTTAAGCCAAAAATGCAAATGGCTAAACCGAAAACACGGCTGAACCAAAAGAAAAATTAATCCCCGTTTTTTTTTTCTCTTATACGCTTTGTTAACGGACTAGCAATAACCAAAGTCAACATTCATGGGAACACAGCTGAACTGAAAACAATGACCTTGATTTTAGTGAAAGCCTGTGACCCATTCTTAATGAAACACGCTTAGTACTGACACGACGGGGGAATTGCGTCAGTGAATGAAGTGCGCATTGTCTGTGTGCTAACGAGACAAGGCGGGCAACACGTCATCAAAGCATCGTGATACACGCTGTCTGATGCGGCGTGATGTTATGGCCCCGTGTAGTTTCAGATGACCCACATGGTTAGTGAAAATTGACCTTACAGAGTTTGTTCCCTGCTTCTGACAACTACCACGGTACCAGTTTGGATAAACCAAATTATGTTTAAACTGAAATAATATGTCCGGTCCCCAAAATTTTGGTTTAAGTGTGTTCCACTGTATAATTAATAATTATCTATGTATATTAGGCCAATGATCTTTAATATTACTAAGTTGTTCTGTTAAGGGCCATTGTAAATTTATGTCAGTCTTTTGACATTTCCCAATCTCAGTTCCTGTCCCTGACCCACAATTTAAAATTTTGAGAAAGTGTTTATAGTTTTGATCGGCAGTTTTGATCGATCAGTGGCCCCATCCTATCAATAAAACCACAAATTTTAAATGGAAAGTCACATCGATTTACATTCACTTTTAATATATCTTGTATTTAAAATCTGAATTTTGTCATATTGATTTCTCCCAATTTGACTTGTAGTTAGTTTAGAAGTCTATATACATGCAGTATGTTGTATGCTATCTATATTGCATTATTGATATAGATTATAAGTAATAATTTTTTTTTAAAATCTGAGTGACAGTAGTAAATAAACCCAATATCCAATGAACTCGCTCCCCCCCCCCTTATTTTCTTCTTTTGTCTCATTTAAAAATCCTCGGGCCGAGCGAATGCCGAATTATGCAACCTCAGTTCCAACAAGATTGGAAACAAGCCCTTAAGTCTACAGGCATGCAACATGTAATTCAGACTTCTCAGGCCCTAATGAGAGAAGACATTTCTATTGCACAACTTTGTGGTAATGTTAGACCTAGCATTAGCACATGCACAGCCACGATGCATTGTGTGTGTGGGGGGGGGGGGGGGGGGAGGGGGCAGACAAAAGTGCTAGCATTATGGTGGAGGTGTGAACTGAAAACAGACCATAGGCTGAGGTTGG